>JAJJMB010008334.1:4767362-4872841 GCA_023531105.1 Papaver atlanticum
TACCCTAATTAGGCGAAATCTCTTACGACCGCTCGTTTTAAAGACTTCTTTGGGATTGGGAAGCTCTACGAGTACCGTTGGTGGGAACTAGATAATTGCAGTTTATTATTAGTTTTCGATTGATTTGATTGACTAACGGTTGTTGAACTTTGATTGCACCTAGTTTGTTTATGCTTGAGAATCTTCTCTTCTGATATAAGATTCACTCAAACTATATCGAAGTATCGACGGGGATCTTTAGAACTGTTTGTAGATCTAAAGACGTCTTGTGATAATCCATTGTTAACAGACTCCATTCTGTGTGTGATTGATCACAAGAGATTCAAGTTGTTTGTGTGCAGGTGTTTATTAAAGATCTAAGAAGAGTTGAAGACAAAGAAGATTTCTTATTTGAGTTCATAATCTTTGGTGTGCACAAAACTTTTTCGGCTGGGGATCCAACTATAATCGGTTTATCTTTGTGATAACCTTGATTGATTAGTTGAGTAGATCGGCATCAATACAATTCTTTGTGATTCAAAGTATTGATTGCATAGTCTAAAACAATTACTTTGGTAGTTGTTTAAGAGATAGATCTAAGAACCTGACAAAGGAGTTTATTGGGATAAACGGAAGAGCCTTTTGTCAAACTCATATCACTTTGTTTGAAAAGAGTTGTTACCTAACATATTTGTTGTTTCTTTACTGTATGGAATACGAACCAAAGGAATTGTTCTAAGTGCGTGACTTATTACAAGTTGGAGGCACGGGGATACTGAGGGAACTAGGTGAACTATAGGTTTAGTTGCTTGGTCTCAACTATACGAAGTTGGTTTAGATTTTTTATAGCGGCTTAATTCTGAGAGTATTCAATTCTGGACTATGTCCCGGGGTTTTTCTGCATTTGCGGTTTCCTCGTTAAAAAAATCTTGCTGTGTCTTTTACTTTTCTTTTTCCGCAATTATAATTGTTTTATTATAATTAGAAGTAAAATACACAAATGTTAAGTCCTATTTACTTGATAGCAATCCTATTGTGTTTGGTTAAGTCCGAACCTATTATCAAGTAAACATACTTAGTTGTTTTATTGTCTTGATCTTGTATCCATAGTCAATCACACAAGTTGTCTTGTTGTCGTATTGTCTCGATCTCGTATCCATAGACGATCACACGAAGTGTGAACCGATTAGTTGTATTGTCTCGACTCAGCCCATAGACAATCACTTTCGGAGAAAGGACTTATAGGTGGAAAAGTTTTAGATTGAGGTATATTTGGGTACCCTCATATTTTCACGGTCTTATACTCCCAAAGAGCATCCTAGAAATATCAATCACCTCACAATAACCCAACTAATTAACAGAAAAAGTTATTGCGAAATCACAAGAGTCTGAGATGAAGAACTGTTTGTGATTACTTTTTATATCTTACCTATCGGAGATAAATCTCGAGCAAATCTTAGAGAAGATAGTACTCAACACGATAGAACAAGTAAGATCAGAATACGCAACTACAGAGAAAATAGTAAGATCTGGCTTCACGAATCCCAAATGAAATCTTCAAGTCGTTAACCAGAACACAGGAAAGTGTCGGGATTAGGTTTTCCAGTTGCTAGAGTTCTCCCTTATATAGTGTTTCAAATCAGGGTTGCTTACAATCAAAGCTAAGATAGCTTAGTAACAAAGCATTCAATATTCACCATTAGATAAAATCCTGATTTAAGATTCAAGCTGAGTCTGCTTAGAAATTAAGCAATTAATCTCCATCGTTAGATGGTCTTAGCTTGTTACATAGAAATGAAATATACCTTCATTTAGATATGGGTAACTGTACCTAAACGTGTATATTGAGTTGTCTCAATAACAGTTAACCGAAGTTAGCCATATGAACACTTTTATCTTAACCATATTCATCTAACACTTCTAGATAAAATATGATGATCAATCAAACATGAAAGATAATCAAATGAATTTAATTGTTTTTCAAATAGAGTTGTTCAATTGTTATCTCATAGAAATATATATGAACAAATTGAAACAAAATCGGATTAATTCGTAATCGTAAAAAGTACTTATACAAGAATCAATTCATGAACATTAAGCACGGTTTGCAAAGATTGCATTCCTTAATTCATAAATGTTTTAATTCATGAGTATGAGAATCATACATTACCGATTTTAACCACTGTGTTCCTAAACCAGGTACGAGAACAACAGCTCCGGACCTTGGCATGTCAATCCGTTCGCAAACCAGGTGCGCGAACAGCCGTATCGGACCCAACTCAGGTAAAACCGTTCGCATACTAGGTACACAAACAAGGTTCCCGGACCTTCTCAGGTAAAACCGTTCGCATACTAGGTACACAAACAATGTTTCCGGACCTGAATTATACCAATACAGTTCGCATACTAGGTATGCTTCAAGTAATTTTCAAGTGATCGAATGATCAATATGAAACTTTCCAAGTCGACGATTGTCTCACACAAATAATGTAAGATGTTTTAAGTTAATTTCCACATGATCATCTTTTGACTTTTCATTTAGTTTCCAACAAATAGATTGTTTTCAACTAAACTCGTCAAGAATACGATGAACATAGTTAAAGCAAAAAAGCTTCCAACACATTTTTCGAGAAATTGATAATCGATATAAACTCGGCTCGAAATATCAAATGTGTATAATATAAAAGTCTATATAGCTATACGACTTAGTCTCATTAGAAGATAAAATAGAATAGACTTCTAAGTGATAGATAAGTTTTAGTCTCCACATACCTTTTGTTGATGAAGTTCCTCCAAGCTATCCTCAGTAGATCTTCATCTTCAATTGGTGAACGCCATGAAGTCTAAAGCTCAACTACACATTCTATCCTAATCCGAGACATAGCTATAAGTAGACTAAAAATCAAGTATATAGTTTTGATCAACTAAACTTGAAAAACAAGCTTGAGATAGCAACGCTTGCGAGTTCGACCGAGCAATGCTCTAACAAGTATATATAATGGCATAAAATTATGTTGTTAGGATCCCCTCACACTCTTAAATTCGCACTATCTCATATTTTGGGTGACATTTTTCTTGACAAAACTTAAATGGTGACATATTTGAAGATAATATTTTGGGAATATATTCTTGTTACAAAGCTCTGCATACACATAAAAAATGAGTGTGTTTCGATATACAAACCTCATCATCGACCAATCTTAATTTTGATTGTTGAAAATTCGTTGATTTTCAAAGTAGTAGATGATGAAGTTATACGTTTCGAAATATGGTCATGTTTTGTGGGTATGTAGAGCTTTGTAACACGAACATATTCCCAAAATATTAGCTTCAATTACTCTACTGTTTGGTTTTTGCTAAAATAATTAAGGTTTAAAGTGTAAAATAATGTGAAACTAAGAGTACGAATGCATCATTCCTCTTAACTGTACAAGTAAATTTTTATTAAGCAATGTTTTTTTTGTTGTTGCAATTTTTTATTAAATTACCATCGGATAGAAAGGAAAAATAAAATTAACATGAGATCAAATGTCAAATTTTATATTCCCTCAAAATAATAGGATGGTTTCATGTGTAGTTTGTACATGAAACCAATTTTTTTTATTTGAAACAGAGGCAGTATACAGGCAGCTAGGAGACTAAAACATAGAATTTTTCGCCAACAATGTGTGACTTCCACTGCTCTACCGGTTTAAATAAGGCCGTGTGTATAAATATATGCATGCCTCTCAAACACTAATGACCAATATTTTATGCGTCTCAAATCTCTGCTAACAAAGAGAAAAATGGAATGTGCATATTCGTCTGCAGTGTTTAGTGTGCAAACCAAAATGGTTAGCCGCAAAAAAACACTCTCCAATTTATTACCTGTCTTGCATCATACAACAAATATCAACAGCAACCAGAAACTATAGTCTCTTATTGGTTTCTGGTCATACAACAAAAAATAATAGCAATTGTTGTCTGTTATTGGTTTCTGATTCCAGAACATAGATACCCAAACCAAAAACTCATTGCCAGTTGTGGAGTGCGGAGTGGAACACCCTAACAACAATCCTTAAATATTTTAAAATAGATTTAGAAATTCTTTAGTCATTACCACTGCAATTGTTTATACAAAGTGAGACTACTTATCTACTAGTAATTCAAGAAGGAATACAAGAAGAGACGTTTTAGAAAGATCCAAGTTTCAGAAATCCCAGAAGTAGAGAAAGCGTATCAAGTTAGATTTCTATAAGGCCGGTTACTATGGGGTGACTAACCCACCCATTTGCCATGCCAGCTGACCTGACAAACTGGCCGCACCACTATGGTAATAACGTTAAGCGATCGAGTTTCCACCGTTCGGTTGATTTTAAACCTCCAACGGCTCTTTCTCCACCGCTATAAAAATGTGACATTCACAATCAAAAATTACACCAAATTTTTTACACAAAAAATTTCTATTTCTATCTTTATCTATCTTATTTTTCAAAATGGCAAAGTTTGAATCCCAACTTGACTTGGCTACCCAACTTGATTTCTCCGGAGTGGTGCTTGAAGCCGCCGTTAGTAAAATATGTGAAGGTTATAAAGAAATAGGTAAAAACCAAAGAAGTCTACAAGTTTTGAATATTAACCAAATCAAACCTCCAACTAAGAAAAGACAAAGAAAAGTTCAAGGGAAGGAAAATTTGAAGGCAGAGAAGAAGATAAACAAAAGAAACTCCGTTCATGAGCGCATTGATTGGAAGTTTGGTGAAATGAAGAAGATAAACAAGATGAAGAACATTGTCCCAAATTTTTAATTTTAGTCTTTATTGTAAGTTATGTCATTATCTAGATGCATGAAAGAGGGCACTTAATGTAAATTAAAATTCTAAACTTTTAATGAAAGATGCACTAGTTTTATATTAATAATATCTTAAAATTAAAATTTGATACAAATGATAGATGCATCATACAAATGAAAGATGCATCATATTTGGGCAACTAATCTAAACTGATCATATTCGGGCAACACCCTCAAGATAAGATAACAACCATCAAATTGAAAATCTTTTCCCACTCTATTGCGCCATTCGAGCCGACACATTTGCTACACATCAAATGCGTTTTGGCCATTTTGTCGGTTTAGATAGCCTTCAGTAAGTGCAGCAACAAACAACTTCACCTCCCTGCTGATTATTCGGAAGCGTTGACACAATCCATTTGCATCTCGATTATTGAGGTTCATTGTATCTTCTTGAAATCTCTGAAATATGCGACTCCATACATACTCTTAATGTTGATGTTGTCCATCATTGGCCATATCTTGTATAACAAAAACATAATGCCTGCAAATGGATTCATCTTCAGCTATGTTAAATTTGTGAGCTCGAACTCGAACTGACATGTTGGATTTGTGGAGTGAAAGAATGGAGATTGAAGAAATGGTGTGAGTTGAAATGAAATTTGATATCGTATTTATAGGATGGAGAAATTATGGTCGTTAGATGAGATGATATGAACGGTCAAGTCTTGACCGCTGGCGGTGGAGACTACACCTACCGGTGTTTGCTACACCGAGCGGTCGAGACTCGACCGCTCGGTAGACACTTGACCTGGCCTGGCTGCTTGTTTGCCAGGTCCATAGTGGGTGCAAAACTGGCAAATCAATAGATTTGCACCCCATAGGAACCGGCCTAACAAGAGGAAGTGGGAAGCCTCCCATGCTGTTCCACTCATTTCCTTGCCTGTTGAAATTATTTGATAGAGAGATCTCTAATTAATTCTTTTGTATCTTGGAATGTCCTGAGACATGAAAATGGTCCCTGAAATTCCTACCACACGAGGTATCTTCTCATATTCATACTAACCCCCCAACCTAGAGAAAAAACTAAAAGTTCTAGTGTAGTGAATGAGACATTTAAACCTACACTAATTATGCAACTTAAATGATAATATAGTTTATAATCTTTATTCAACTTTTTGCTTGTATAAATGCTTATCAATAATAGTGTTAATCGAAACATAATTCCAATCTAACTAAAAGGTTGTTTTATACCCCTACTTTCCAAGGCTGTTAATGGGGTGTCAATTTGCTTTGGGGTGTACCAACCCAAAGGGAATGGCTATTTTGTCCTATTTGTATTTTGGTACACCCCAAGCAATTTGGTACCCCTATTAGCAATCTTGCTACTTTCTATGGTTAATTATACATAGAGTCACAGACTGTAGGACTAACGGAAATTGCACTCGAGCGTCAAAATGAAAACAAAATGACCAGCAAAAATTGCATCCATAATACAAAGGGCAGGTCAGTGTGGAATTTCTGAAGGCTATGTCTTTCATTATTGATATGTGCAAGTGCAATGTAGACTCCTAATAGTAATCTGTTAGCTTTAAGCCTTAAACATCTCAATTGCACAGGTAAATTGGTCGGAGATGAAAAATCAAACAAAGATACGCGTCTGGCCGACTAGACTGGACAAGCCCATGACAAGAAAGAGACTTCCATAGGCTCTCTCGGTCTCAAGCGGAACAAAACAGGTCACAGTGAACACCCTCACGCCCTCAGACCTCAGTGAACGTATGCTGGCCAAACCAAAGCAAGTGAGGGGATGTATTTCAAAATACTTGGAAAAAAACAAGAATGTAGAAGGGGAATATCAAATTAGTCATAAAACTGAAAAGGTGTTTATTAGTAGTGTATTATAGGGTCAACATCAACAATGACACCCGGAACATGAACCAGAAGGCCCAATCACAGAGAAATCAAAATTAAGACAAGAAAGAAAAATAAAGAATGGGAGAAAAAAAAAACTTTCATGTGAGAAATGTCGTAAGAAATACGGCGTGCACGTCAAAGATTATAATTTTATCTATGTCTTATCTCACAAGTCCATGAACTCAGCTCTCGACATTTTTATTTTAATGAATTTGGTGTTGAATCTCTAGTACGCCTCCAAGTGGCAACCTATCGTGCTTTCACGACTCATTTTGCATTGGACTCGAATGTTTTAGGATAAAGACAACATACTAACGGACTAACATGCTTTTTAAGTTTAACCTAAACCCGCTCCCTTTACCATGGCTCTTTTTTGTTTTCGCACTCTTTGGTCTCGTTTATTTTATTTTTTTATTTTTATTTTTTTTAACTCAAAATGGGGTACGATTTATTAAAAGTTCAATTCATCGCGAAGACAAGAAGGAAACAAATACATCTCGAATATAGCGAAGCTGCTACATTTCCCCCACTCACTTCCCACTCATTTCCCCCATTAGGTGGCACTATTCTTAGCTCTTGATTCCTTGGATTGAAATTAGCATGGGGTCTCATTATTATTGGATTTAACTAATACTTGCATGACACATAGGCGGGGGAAAGGAGTGGGGGTAAAGAGTGGGGGATATATATCATTTTCGCGAATATAGCATAGCTGTCAGAAAAGATAAAAACTTGAAAACTAATGCATTACAACCTACCAATTGTTCAAAATTGTATTAAGATTAATTCACTCAAAAATATAGGTCCCTACGCACCAATTGTAAATCAAAATCTTAACATTGTCCTTTAGTGTGTCTAAAATTTTATATTTTTATTGAAAATTTTGGCATTTCTTTCCATCCAAACTGTCTACCGAATTGCAAAAGGTATAGTGTTTGAAATCTTACTTTTCACACTGCAGTGAGAACCTTTCTCCTTTTTCACTCCCAAATCGTGTCCCTGACTGATTCTTGAAACACCCATATTAAATTGTATCATGTCTGAAAATAATTTCAAATCTCCCTTGTTGTTTCGCAGTGTAGAAAAAGATGTTGGTTAGACCATGCAGCTTTCTTATAGAGTAGACAATCATTAACCATGATAGAATTTTCGTAAGTATTCATAGTTAGAGCCGCAGCAAAGCATAAGTTCCATACACAAAAGATAACTATTTGTGGGATTTTAGGATTCCACACACATTTATGAGAAAAATAGATCAATTATCTACCTCAAGGTCTTTATAGCATTCTGACATAGAAAAGGGCTTGTTATCAGTTTGCCAAACTCTATGATCCTCTACATCACCTCTGGAAAAATAGAGATCAAATCTAGTAGATGAGCAACATCCTCTACTTCTTTCTCTTTTAGGTTCCTACAAAATGCAAATTTTGTTTTCTTGGTTATTTTCTGGGATTTCCTGAATTGTGGGCTCCTATAACCTGCTCAAATGATTCAAAGTTGGAAATAAACTCATTAAATAATGGTCATTCAACTATTTGTCTTTCCAAAAAACAAGAAAAAAAACATATATCTCCCCTGCTATAACGTGCCTGGAAAGTGACGCACAATGATTGCACGTTACAGTGTTGCAGGCCAAGTCGGTGCTCAGCCGTAATGGCGCAATGCAAAGCCATAATAGCGCAATGCAAAGCCATAATGGCGTTATACTGTATAGACCGTCAAGCACTAAGAGGGTGGCACCCTGCAGGGCCAGTGAAGCGCAAAGGTGGCGCTACACTGTAAAGACATTTGGCTAAGTAATGAAGCTTATTGGCTGACACAATGAAGTTTCATTGAGAGAAAGGCAAGAAATGGGCAAAGTTGTCAGATGCAACATGAGATGTTGGCATTAAGGCATATCCATGGAATTGAGTTGGCCCAAACTCAAGGATGATGCAAAAAGGTAGAATAGGCCAAGAATTGGTCTATGACATTAGTTCAAGGCTGGCCAAAGCTTGAACAGTGCAAACAAGCTAGTAATGCAAGAGTGGCATTGCTATTGTCAAGCAAATTGGCGAAGTGAAGCATATGGCGCCAGGTAACGAGAATGAGCCAAGGAAGTGACTAGATGATTGTAGCGCAACAGTTGTGCAATAGTTCAGTAAAGCGCAGCAGTGGCGCAATACAGAGGCCAAGTCCAGTAAAGCGCAACAGTATTGCAATATGGCTCATGTGGCGGTTATAAGTTGGTTATTGCTTTACAAGCATGCCAAATGTGTGAGACGGGGGAGAACGGTTATAAAGTGTGTTTATAACCATATTAGAGTGTTCATAACCACCAAGAACAGGTGTGGCATCAGTTGGCGTGACAACACAAAAGGTGGCAGTTGAAGTTGGCGGTTATGGAAACTACTTGGACACTTGGCTGTCTAAGGCTTGTGCAAGCGGCTGCACAGAAGTTTTGGCCTGATCCTAACATGTATAAATAGCTTAGGAATCAATAATGTTGGTGTTGTTCAATTGAAAGAAGAACCACTAATGTAGATAGTGTTTAATGCATTCACCAAGAGGGTGAATGGCCTGTTTTGGTCCATGTGATGGACGAGTTTTGTAATCTTCCTTTAGTGCAATAAAATGGGTTTGTTGTAGTATTCTTTGTGTTCATCGTGTTGCTGATTTATGTGAGTTGTTCAATCGGAATTGATGCATGGCAGAACCTCTTATGCTTATGGGGACATGAAGAGTTAGAGAGAAAGAAGATGAAGACTTTCGTTGCGTATTTCCTTAAGAGTGAAGGCAGATGCATACTTTGATGCAAGTATGCAAGGCTGAGTGATTTTGGGTGAAGTTGATTCACTGAACCACAATCATTGTCTGCCATGTCCCGTTAAAATTTTAGGCGATTAAATGGGCATGTGACACCTGCCCACATTAATAGTAGTATTCGGCTCCACTTGATCTGCATTTCAAAATACCAGTCCAAAGACTTTTGTCAATAATTTTAGTGGAATGATTAAGAAGAGAATCTTTTGCATTGTCAACAAATTTGTAATTAATCACTCTCCTCCAAAACGCCTTTTGTTCATTTCCATACCTCCAGATCCATTTAGCATGTAGAGATTTGCTCATTAATCTTAGCTTTTTGATACCAACTCCACCACCTTCTTTAGGTAAATAGAGTTTTATGAAACTAGCCCATCCCTTTTTTGCTTTCTGGTTTAGAGTGCCCCATAAAAACTGCCTCATGTTAGTTTTCATTTGCTTCTCCACGAAAGCAGAAATCTGAAATAAAGAAAGGTAGTATATATGCAAACTTGAAAGCACGTTCTGAATCAACATTTATATGTCACCCTCAGATAAATATTTCCTTTTGCCACAAATATAGCTTCTTCTGGAACTTTTGAATGATCACATCCCAAACCCCCACAGCCTTGGATTTACTGCCCAAAGGTATCCCAAGATGTTTCATTGGGAAAGAAGTCAAAGGGCAACCAAAGGTGGCAGCACTTTCAACAACATTGACTGCATTACTAACAGGTACAATTGCACTTTTCTTGAAATTTATTTTCAAACCAGACACAAGCCCAAAACCAAGAAGAAAAAACATTAGATTTTTAATCTGCCCACCATTGTCATCTAATAACACAATTAGGTCATTTGCAAATTGCAAACGTTTGATTTCAAAAGCATCTGTAGCAGGTTTGTATCCAGGAATCAAGTGTAAGGAAGCTGCATGCTTAATCAAAAGTGATAAGACTTCAACCACCAGAATAAAAAGAAAGGGAGACAATGGGTCACCCTGCTTTATCTTTTGGTTTCATTTTCATGTTATCTTTTTCTTTTATTTCCTTTCCCTCGCATTTTTCATCTATTATGAACATATTATGTATTTTCGAAGAACAATAACCAGTAGCCTAACATGATAGTGTGAGCAGTATTCCAGTCCATTCGCCCAATATACTTGCAAAGGGAAGAAGTACTGCGGCTTAGTTTTAATTTTAAACATCTGCAAGGATATAATATAATTTCATGAAATTATCACATGTATTTAAATGCTTTTGCACCAACCACCAAAATAAAGATATTGAAATTGGTAAAAGTACTAGATTTTTTTGAAGCACAGAATATATAGTGGCCTGGAGAGGATATAATATAGAAAGTTGAAGCATAATGATCTTTGATAATATTGTTCGTTTAAAATTTTGGTGGAAAATGTGAAAATTTTGATCCCAAAAAAACCTAAAGATTATCACTTAATTGATACGAAAAAAAATGCATGTTTCAATCAACAAATGGTTCGTAAGACTAAGTTCTTAAAATTTTCAAATAGTCTCTTCTTGAACGAGGTTCTTAGCGTTCTCCCAGCTTTGATTCCATATCCTGGAACCAAGGTGGCATTTTTTTTCTTCTAATGAATGCTTTCAAGAGGTCTTTGAATATCTTTAGAATCAACCTATAGATAATGCTAACTATAAGAACTTAAAACGAAAAGTATAAGAAAAATCCAATGACAAAATAATTGTTGCAATCTACGAGGCGTGAAAATAGGTGCGAGGCAGTTATGCTGCTACAAATAGCGATCAGTACAAATAGTGGATAAACTGTTTTTTTATGAAAACCATCACGATATGTTTCTGAAGATATAAGTAAAAATATGAGAGATGTGTTATCTTGCATTGGAGATTGCAAAACTTCACTCTCAATAAATGCACATTTGGTGAATCTATTTTAATTTGCATTCTCCAATGCAAGTTTACACCATTTCTCCTATTTTTTTATTTATTTTTGCACCTTCCCGATATAATGATTGGGTGTTATCTTGTGCATGGACGCACAAGATAACAAAACCCATACTTGGATAAATGTTTCTAAATTATTAATTACTTCTAGCTTTTCATGAAAGAACCTATCAATTGCCAAAAAGATGTGTGATTTCAAACTTCCCATGGGACGGGGGAGTATGTAATACCCTGTAGGTGTGGATCATGTATGCATCCAAATTTACATGCATATCTCTCTTCCCACCAAATAAATTTCCACTGATTGGCAGGTACTGTTACATGACCTCTACTGAAACTGAACCATCCAATACAAGTTAGACATCTCACTGAAACAAAGAAAGAACATGCAGAAGACATGCTTGTCATGAAGAATGTATACCTTATCTTGTCTAAGCTTTAGGCTCTAGCTGTTCAATTTCAAACAAGAATGACATATAACATATAAATAGTGTTATAAAAAATAAATAGTTCTCAAAAATGACATAACCAAAAAGAAATAAGTAACTCTTATACAAACAAAAGTTACACAAAATGACTGAAATTATGTCCTTTTCACCTGTCTTATGTAGGTAGATTATTATTATAGGAAACTCAGTCAATCTAACGTTAAAGTTTACACTTAAACCCATAAATTCTCATCATATACATACAAACAAGTAGCTAAAGACGAGCTCTCCACTAACCATAAATTCTTAAAAACAAAATATACTTTCTCTTGATTCTCTCTTTTTTCTTGTTTAAATCTTTTCTTCTTCTTGTCATAAACAATTCAATAACTTCATCCCTCTAGTTGTGGAGCGCCTTATTGTCCAAACTCATCACATGTATTCATTTCCCTCTTTTTCCATTTAAACGTTAACTCATTCTCTTGAATGGAGTAAACCCTCCCACCAATTCATGAAACTTCCTTTGATTCATACCATCTTTTTTCTTCCAGTTTAAACAACAAAAGGTTCTCAATGGATCTTCAATACCATCAACCAAAAAAAGAACGAAGAGATCAAAATAATAATTCCACTTCAGTCAATAAAGGAAACAATAAATTCAAAGCGATAAGGAGCAGAAGTGGTAATAGCAGTAGTAATACAAAGTTTGTTGGGGTTAGGCAAAGGCCTTCTGGAAGATGGGTGGCAGAAATCAAAGATACGACACAGAAGATAAGGATGTGGCTTGGAACATTTGAAACAGCCGAAGAAGCTGCTCGAGCATACGATGAGGCTGCTTGCCTTCTTCGAGGATCAAATACTCGTACAAATTTCATCACTCATGTCTCAACAAATTCTCCTCTGGCTTTTCGAATTCGGAATTTGCTAAATCAGAGAAAGAGTGGAAAGCAACACCCCCTTCTTAATAATTATACTAATAATAGTTCATCATCATCGTCACCGTCATCATCTTACACCACTAGTACTATTACCACTGCAACAACAACAACAACTACCGCTACTACTAATATTGCAGCCCCTTCTTGTACTAGTAGTGATGATAGTAGTCAAAATTCATCACCCAAAGCTGATGAGCACAAAGAAGAGATAGTACTGTCATCCCAGATATCTGATGATGGTGGATATAGACCAGATTTAAGCAGAGTTCACGAGGAATTCGAGTTGCTGGCGGGTTCTTCATCGTCGACAACACAATCTGATCCTTCTTGGTTCTTTGGACATGGGTTAGCAGATCATCGCTATTCTTCCTTCTGTCAAGATGCATTTGAGCAACTTCCAAATAAGAATGTTATGTCAGATCATTATCCCCGGGCAAGTATTGTCAATAGCAATAACTACCACCATCTTCATCAATCTCAGTCATCTCAAACATCAGAGATTACAGAGTTTGATAGGATTAAGGTAGAGAGACAAATATCAGCATCACTCTATGCCATGAATGGTGTTCATGAATACTTGGAGAGTTATCATGATCCTATTGATGGTTTGTGGGATCTCCCCCCTCTTTGTCAATTGTATTGTCCCCTATGAGACATATGATCATGTTGATAGTCATATCCTCTCTCGCACTCTTCCTTCTTAATTTTATTTGCCTCTTTTTAGTTGTTTTCTTAAGAGATCCCTAAGAATTAAGAGAGGAGATGATATCTGGAATTGGTGTCCATTAAAAGTAAGAATGAATGAAAATTTAGATGATGCATATTTTTTACTTTTAACTGAAATTTAGTAACACATTTCTCAAGTCTTTTACGGGTTAAGAAATTGTTTATCAAGAAGAGGTTTGATCTTCTTTTCTTTACCAGTATCCATCTCGCCTCTCATGCTTACACATATAACATAGACAATCTGATAACGACACTTCTATAAATTCAAATGATATATCACCAATTCAACACAATGCACTTGGGTTAGCTTAATCCAACATTTTTTTCCTACGGTTGGGAGCTTAGTGTCAATCTGTATCTACTATCTATGTGTTGGTATTTATATGGCTGATTTGATATCCTCTTGCAATTATCCAACGGTGTGAGGATGACCCCTTCACCATGTTTACTTCACCACAGAGCATAATTAGGCTCTGATCATCAGCCACTTCTTGATCCTGTAGATATTGGACCTTCTTCTTGTTCTCCAGGTAGCGAAGTGTGGATTTGACTGTGTGATTCTCCAGAATATTTCTAGGTTAGGTTAATGAAACATCAATAAAAAATGACATTTTGTACCTTGCCTGGGAGACAAAAAAGTTGTTTGTGTTGGATGCTCCGTAGAGGGATCATGGTTCTAGCTTTTAGGTCGTCATCTATGTGTACTGGTTGAACTAAATCCAAAATAAATTGGGGCTCTAGCGTCACCTAATGGTTTTATACTCCATGAATCGAACAAGCACCAGTTAATCAACAGGAGGAATAAATGACCTCCAAAACTTGAATGGCCTCTACCTCACGGCACCCTATTTTACTTCTAACACCTTGTCATCATCACAGAAAACTAAAGGTGATTTCTTTGCTTACAGATAATAGTTTTATGTTTCAGAAAGATTGTCTGTCACAAGACCACACAATTTCCAATCCACTAATCAAGAGTATTAATGGCAAGTTTAGGGAATGAATAACGTGAAAACTAAAAAAAGACATACTGCACTACACAGAGCAGCCAAAAAATTCTGAAAAACCTAAATGAATGTTAAAATGAGAGAGAGAGAAACCTGAGATGAGCAGTAGCATGATAAGGAGGTTGCGTGAGAAGTCTGCAATAGAAGACACAATCGAATAATAGTTGTACAGAGTTTCATAAATGAAGGAAACACTTTTCTTCAAACAAGTTGGTATTTACGAAGCAGTTTGCAACAGATGACAAATTATATAGTCTGCAGCAAATTTGTGAGTAAACATTCCAAACACCCCGACTGTGAGCTGAAGAATAGTAGTAGTAAGGTTCCATAGCACATAAAAAGCACACATGGAAAGATGAATAAACCCCACATTTTTTGTATATTAATGGAAACGAATACTACTAGATGCATACATATTGCGTACTGAACCGTCACATTCCTGCTTTTAGAACAAAGGAAAAAGTGAGAACATAACATCACTAAGTAAAACTCTAGAAGCACATGAATGAAACACTTGAAGATGCTCTTGGAAATGATATTAGCTTCTCACAAAAAGTGTGCATCCGTCGTGACATATTACCAGGACTTTCCCAATAACAGTAGAGAACTACTTTCTCTAAGACCATTGTGTTCCTCAACAAAATTTCCAAGAACTTAAGTTCATTAATACGTCCTTCGACATTACAAATCTCAACAACTTTGAGGTGATGCAACATACATGGTAATGATAATCCTGTTTCCCAGTCGTCACCTGTATCTGGCGAGTCAATATTTATCTATACAATAACCATAAAAACAATTTAGTTAGAAGTAGTAACCATTTAGAGTGTGAAAACTGCTTCGAAGAAAGAAGAAAAAAACATCGACAAAATAATGGAGTTACTGACCTCGTCACAGAATGGATACAACTCTGGCTCATCGTTAAAGGGACTCTTCATAATTAAAATAAGCAAGTGTTAGTAGGCAATGTTTATTCGTCACGAGAGCTGAACTTATAAAGGAATCATATAAAGATGAGGCTAAATATAACTAAAGAGAGTTAGGTAATTACCGTATTTATTATCACTTCCAGAGATTCTAAATTAGGAGAAATGCTGAGCAAGTATGTTATTGTACGAAAGCAGTCTTTTGAAAGAAATGGCAGCAGTGTTACACTTTGTACGCTGGATAATTGCAGGGACTGATAATCTACTAAGTTAGGAGCTTCAGAGACAACCTTAACGACACAGAAAAAGGTAAATAGTAACAGATATGTTAAGATGATGATACCATTAGAATACGAATTATAAAAATAAAAAATGGAAAATGAAAAATACGGTAGCAGTGGCCTTTTTGTGCCTTCAAAGCCGAGCAGACACGAACGTAAACAATAATATTACTTGTCTCAGTTAAATACTTTTTACCTAGTCACAGTATGTTTTTCTGAACCTAAATGTTGTGCGTATACATGCAACACATTAACTTATGTGCGAGATATACACAGAATATCTAACATTATTATGTGCAACTACACCGAAGTGTCCGTTAATGTCTCACATGGTGTTTTATGTACACATACCAAGAATCTATAAATTGGAGCATGTAGGACCTAAACAGTATTGAACAAGAACAGGATAAAGAGCCCATATAGTCTAATTTCAGGTTTCTTATACATGACTTGGCTTTAACAGTTACTTTTAGTGAGAATGATTTCGAGCATATAAAATAAATATTAGTCATGAATCAAGAGGAACCAAACATAAATACATACCTTAATGAGCCAACGTAACAATGTTAGATCTTTCACAGTAGAAAGTGCTTTCAGCAAATTCAACATGTTTTGAGCATATAATTCTTTCTCCTCTGTAGATTGGTCTCCATATGCTTCATCTGCAGAGTCTTCTATTTCTTCATCTTCTTCAACCCCCATTGTTATTTTGGCAGTGACTAGAGGAGAATTGATATTTAGTGCTGAATAGTCAAGTTTATGTGTTAGGCAACTTCTAAAACCTAAGGATGTGAGGTTTGGAGCACATAACCTGATAATACTAACTCCATCTGACTTGTAACCGTTGTTTTCATATACGAAACATTTAAGCTTAGGTGCGTAAACATTATGAAGATTCATGTTACATCTTGATATGGTTGACGATTCAAGAGCTGGACAATTAGCGAATAGCTTAGCAGTCTTTTCTTCATCCAAAATGCAAAGATCAGAAAGCTTCATGATTTTAAGCAACGGTAAGTGAATAACATCAGGTAGAATAACATCAGGCTCGTCAGACCCACCCACATATAATTCTAATTCTAATATTGTCAACGTCTTACAAGTAAAAAGACTCGAAGGAAACTTAACTTCTGCAAACAAATCATACCGCATGCGCAGGCTTATCTCTTGAACATTTCGCCTTACACAACCCATCACCCAAGTATTAAGACGGCTATGTATCTCACTGTTGATTTTATGAAGTTTATGGTACCAAACCAGATGAAGCCTTCGTATACCAGTTTATGCTATCATCTCGAAGCATAAATACCTTATCCACAAAACCCATAAATTCATCGAGATTGGAAAATCTCACTTCATATGGATCAGATAGATTACGTTTGATGGTTAGAATGGGAAGAGAGGTCCAAATATACCTCCATCTTGTTGACAAAATACTGGTTTGAACTGCTAATTTCATGTCTAGAAAAGATAATATGTTATGAATGAGACTATCTGGTAAACCACTAATAAAATCTTTACTATTGGGTGAAGAAACCCTTGTTTCTTCCATTTTTGAAACAAAATTGTCTACCTCTCAAATTGATTTGTTCGTAACAGTTTATAACCTCAAACTGAATACACATACTAACAATTTACAAATCACAAAAATGAGATAAATCAAATGAGACGGGTTTTACAGAGATGGATTACCGGAGATAGCTAGCAGCAGCGATAGGCTGTGAAACCAAACCTTAAACCTCCGAATTGGGGAATTTGGCAGTGGGGTTGCAGAATCATGGTAGTTTATTTATTTACCACAAAATGTATTTATTTTTACACTTCTTTTACACCTCACCTGGATATTAAGGTTATCCTCCTCAATTCTGCACCACCATCCCTAAAACCCAATTAGTGGAGTGAGGGGTTGAAGAAGCAGAGGAAGAAGATGTTGGCTGCTGTTGGGAGGAACCCTAAAATCAAATTATCATGTTTACAAACACTATCTTCCACTACAAATCTCTACTTCCCACCGTTCTCTTTTCATTCCTTCTCCTCCTCTTCTTACAACAACAACAAATACCTTCGCCGTATTTGCCTTGTCTCTCCTACTCTTACAAGCAACAAATTTGATGTCCCCAGCTACACTGGTAGTTGCAGAAGAAGAAGTGCGAGGTTCTTCTGCAGCGGTACTTCTTCTACCGGAGCAAATGTTGAGGAATTGGAATTGGTTGATGAAAAAGAGACAAACACTAAAAAGGTTAGAGAATTTCGTAAACGATTAAGTGTTTCTGAAATTAAAGGTGGTTCTGAACAAGGTATGGATCGATTAGGTCAGAGTATTGTTGTTAAGGGTTGGGTTAGAACACTTAGAGTTCAAAGTAGTATTACTTTTTTTGAGGTTAATGATGGTTCATGTTTATCCAATATGCAATGTGTGATAAATTCAGATGCAGAAGGTTATGATCAGTTGGAATCTGGTTTCATTATGACTGGTGCATCTGTTTCTGTAAAGGGGGTTATTGTTGCTAGTCAGGGATCTAAGCAGAAAATTGAATTGAAAGTAGTGAAAGTCAACACAATTGGGAAGAGTGATCCTTCCTATCCCATTCAGAAGAAAAGGGTAAGCAAAGAGTTCTTGAGAACAAAAGCTCATTTACGTCCACGGACGAATACATTTGGTGCTGTTGCTAGAGTTAGAAATGCTTTGGCATATGGCACTCACAAGTTTTTTCAAGAAAACGGGTTTGTTTGGGTTTCAACACCAATTATTACAGCTTCAGATTGTGAAGGAGCTGGTGAACAATTTTGTGTGACTACTTTGATTGGAGATGGAATTAAGTCGTCGGTGAATTCGATTCCTAAGACTGGAGATAGTTCGATTGATTGGTCGAAGGATTTCTTCGGGAAACCAGCATTTCTGACAGTTTCAGGGCAGCTTAATGCTGAAACATATGCTTCTGCTCTTACTGATGTGTACACATTTGGTCCAACCTTTCGAGCTGAGAATTCTAATACATCTAGGCATTTAGCTGAATTCTGGATGATTGAACCGGAACTTGCTTTTGCTGATCTGGATGACGACATGGCATGTGCAACTGCGTATCTCCAGTATGTAGTAAGGTATGTTCTTGAAAACTGCAAAGAAGACATGGATTTCTTCAATTCATGGGTTGAGAAAGGAATTATTGATAGGTTGAATAATGTAGCTGAGAAAGATTTTGTCCAGTTGACTTACACTGATGCCGTTGAACTTCTTTTGAAAGCCAAGAAGAAATTTGAGTTTCCTGTAAAATGGGGATGTGATCTGCAGAGTGAGCACGAACGATATATCACTGAAGATGCCTTTTCTGGCACCCCTGTAATAATCAGGGACTATCCTAAAGATATTAAGGCGTTCTATATGAGGCAAAATGATGATGGGAAAACTGTGGCAGCCATGGATCTATTGGTTCCCCGGGTTGGTGAACTCATGGGGGGTAGCCAACGTGAAGAGCGTCTTGACCTTCTTGAACTTCGAATGGATGAGTTAAAGGAAACACTTAATAAGGATAGCTACTCGTGGTATCTTGATCTGCGACGTTTTGGTACAGTCCATCATGCTGGCTTCGGCTTGGGCTTTGAAAGGCTTGTGCAGTTTGCAACTGGTATAGAGAATATTAGAGATGCAATACCTTTCCCTCGGACTCCCGGTTCTGCCGAATTTTGAAGCCTAATCTCATCATGCACCTTCATGTTGCTCTCTTCTGATGGAAGCCACTGCTATTATATTTTGGCCGTCTTATTTTCAGTTTTACTTTTCTACAGCTTCTAATTACTTTGGCTAAAATTTAACGAATTTCCTATAGTCGTGAAAGATACCTTGGGGATATATCCTCTTTTTTCCATTGATATTGTACAGTTGGTGAGAAGTAACGTTTCTTTATGGTCGCGGTCATTCAATTTAACTTTTTTACTTTGCAAGGGGGTGTCATGTTTTTCAAAGAATGTTGCAAGCAAGGACTTGTGCACCTAAGTTTAACAATCCAAGATTGAGTATATCATCATTATGGTTGGCAAATTCAGCTAGTAGATGGTCTGGGCAGGCAAATAAAGACAGAAGCAAAATGCTGGCAAAAATTATGAAATTTCAGGGGATTACCCATATTAAAGAATGAGGCTGTGTCAAGTGTAGGCTTTGTAAGAAATGAAGACTTCTTTTAGTTCAAGAATGTTACCTGATATGTATGAAAAATTGGTGATTTCAGGAGTATTCCCAAATCCATTTTGAGCTGAAAGTATTACACTTTCAAGTGATTTTGTATGGAACGCAACCTGACAGGAAGGTTGATAGCAATGCTTTCTGAAAACCAAAAGCACAATCTTTATTGTGGTACCGCACAACTCCGGCACCAA
Organism: Papaver atlanticum; assembly: GCA_023531105.1. Taxonomy (NCBI): domain Eukaryota; kingdom Viridiplantae; phylum Streptophyta; class Magnoliopsida; order Ranunculales; family Papaveraceae; genus Papaver; species Papaver atlanticum. Next base: position 4,787,428 of record JAJJMB010008334.1, read on the forward strand.
GTGAGTCTAGGAAAGCTAGTTTATCCTTGAATATACCCACCTACATGCTACTACTAGTACTACACATGGAATAGGAATATAGAACTCCTTGATACTTTGACCTGCCAGGAACTTAAAAATGACTTTGTTTTTCCGGGATAAATCTCATATAGCTACCACCGAAGCTTTACCATTCTGTAGAATTATGTGTCATCTTACATTGCTACATAGGCACGTGCAGTCTGAGTATCTCAATGCTGCACAATATTATTAGGAAAGGACACCATAATGGATTACTAATTAACATTACCAACTTGAATTCCTTGAGAATGAGAAGAAAAGAATCAACATTATCTCCAGATAATACCATAAGCAAAAGACAAACTATACGATCACACCAAGAGCAATTCAGCTGTTACATGAGATGAATCTAATGACGATTTGATTACACATTTGACACAACTGAGAAGAGAGAAAACAACTGAAGTACAGGATTAAGATTCCAGATGAGCTGAACAATTTTGTTCTGAAGGCATTATCAATAATCTTCATCATCACCTTCTTCGTCCACACCCTCGGCACCAACTTCCTCGTAATCTTTCTCAAGTGCAGCAAGATCCTCTCTAGCTTCAGAGAATTCACCTTCTTCCATACCTTCACCAACATACCAGTGAACGAATGCACGTTTGGCATACATGAGATCAAATTTGTGATCGATACGTGAGAACACCTCTGCAACTGCAGTGTTGTTGCTGATCATGCATACTGCACGTTGCACCTTAGCTAGATCACCACCTGGTACCACAGTTGGGGGCTGATAGTTGATACCACACTTGAAACCAGTTGGGCACCTGAAACACATACGTATTACATCAGATCCTATGCAGATCAACAACGAGAGGAGTTGCAGAGATAAATTGGTGTCAAAAGACAGTTGCCTTCCTGTAATATGCTGTTACCAGCACTACTAGGAGTAACTACTTTGAGGTCAACTTCAAACAGCTTGCTTCTTGAATCTGTACTCTATGCTCACTTGTCTTAAATGATTCAGAGAACACATTCAAATAGCTAAACCTAATACTATAGCATTTACGACCAATGAGAAGGCTAACGTTACGTCTGTATAAGAAATATGGACGCCTAAGAGCACATCTTTATCAAAAAAAAAATGCAGATCTCCAATTCGGTCCAAGAGATATATGTGCACCATACTGTTGGTGTAATATCTAGGTTACATGGCTCACTTCCATAATCTCCACCTATCCTGCACTAATCTTTAGGGTTATTTAACACACCCCTTGTAATACGGGAGAACAAAGCCATAATATCTGATGTGTGTGGATTCTAATCCCATTGTATTATTGGACATCTAAGTCCATCGGATAAGGAGAATTGGAAATTCTGTTCACCTCAGTCAAGCGCATGTGAATCAATGAATAAAACCAGTATCAGTTGTCTGAAATCTGAATAGCTACTAATGTCGGGGATTTTACTCACCAGTCAACAAACTGAACAGTCCGTTTGGTCTTGATAGTAGCAACAGCAGCATTAACGTCCTTTGGAACAACATCACCACGGTACATCAAACAGCAAGCCATGTATTTTCCATGCCTTGGATCGCACTTGGCCATCATGCTTGAAGGTTCAAACACTGCACTTGTGATCTCGGGAACTGATAGCTGCTCATGGTATGCCTTCTCCGTGGAGATGACAGGAGCGTACGATGAGAGCATGAAGTGGATCCTAGGGTATGGTACAAGGTTAGTCTGGAACTCGGTAACATCCACATTGATGGCTCCGTCAAACCTCAAGGAAGTAGTCAAAGATGATATGACTTGAGATATCAAACGGTTCAAATTTGTATATGTTGGCCTCTCGATGTCAAGGGATCTACGGCAAATATCATAAATAGCTTCATTGTCCAACAGTACTGCCACATCTGTGTGTTCAAGGAGGGAATGAGTAGACAGTACACTGTTGTATGGTTCCACAACTGCAGTGGAGACCTGCAGTACAAAATTGTTCGCCAGAAATTAACGTCTGTGCATAGGAAAAACATATGGTGAAGAGAAGAGTATGGCACTCATACTAGAGCAACAGCTATTAGAGGAAGAAGCCCATTTCAAGTAATCATGATAGAGTACCTGAGGAGAGGGATAGATGGTGAAACCAAGCTTAGACTTCTTTCCATAATCTACGGACAAGCGCTCTAACAGTAGAGATCCCAAACCAGAACCAGTACCACCACCTACAGCACTAAATACCAAAAATCCTTGCAAGCCAGTGCAGTTGTCCGCTAGTTTCCTAACTCTATCAAGGCAAAGGTCCACAATTTCCTTTCCAACTGCAGATGCCAATCGCAAGGTAGTTTAAGGTCAATATATAAAACACATGGAACAACTGCGGAATAATAAATTCCAATTCAAAGATGGTAGTTTACCTGTATAATGTCCTCTTGCGAAGTTATTGGCGGCATCTTCTTTACCAGAAATTAGTTGCTCGGGATGGAAAAGTTGTCTATAAGTTCCAGTCCTAACTTCATCGATGACTGTGGGTTCTAGATCGACAAAGATAGCTCTAGGAACATGTTTGCCAGCACCAGTCTCACTGAAGAAGGTGTTAAAAGCATCGTGCGCTACTCCTACCGAGTTATCACTACAAAAAAGAAATCCAGATCACATTTAGATTACACATATGTTTATCTTTGATTACTATTTCCAGTAACTTGCAAGAAAAAAATAAGACAAACCACCCTAAAATATAGATATCGCGCTAATAATCCGTCTCCACACCTCAGCACAGAGATGTGATGAATAAAATGTTTACATTGCAGTGTAGGTAAGTACAAAGTATGAAGCAAGACGAATCACCCCAAGTCCCCAACAATATTTACAGTCTAAGCAGAATGACTTAAACTAATAAAAAACATGACATTAACCTTTGAGATACAAACAACCAAAGTCCTCGGGTACTAATTGCACTCTTACATTATGTTTGCACAGCAATAACGATAGTGTGATTATTTTTAAGGCATTTGATCATTGCAAATAGGGAAGAAAGAGTAGCGCGATAAAGATGTGACCCATGACAGAATAAACCAGATATGTATATCATACTTAAAAAGATGCAATTTTATGTAATATACTAATATACAGTTCACCACTTCCACAGCATTTGAGATCCACAAGCAAACACCCTGTCAGATGACATAATTTAGCCAGAATAACTACTCCAAATCCAGAGGAAACAAAAGGAACAAAACAGTGATTTCTCTTTGTCCTAACGTAATTAGAAATGAAAAACTCTGGATTGAAGCAGTAAAAAACAAAATAAAATAAAAATACTTCACAGTAACTCAGTAATTTCGTTGTTATCATTCAATTCATTACAACACAAAACTGTAAAAGAACCATTTGATTTGCAGAAAACAAAATTATGTTAGAGTTTGAAACACCTAATTGAGAAATCAGATCCAAACAAAATTATATCAAATAACCAAGAGATGCAATTCTGAGACTTTTTCATCCTTATATTGCTCTGTAATTCAACTTTGTTTGTCATTTACTAGTAAATATAGGTCATTAACGGATCTGTCCATACACAATCATACATACAGAATATTTCCTCAAATTTTATTTTCAATAACTCATAACAAATGCGTAAAAAGGAAACATATTCGCTTTTAAGATACAAATCAAAACACAGAAACATATAATAACAACCGACAGATCTTATGAAGTTCCTAATACGAAACCAAAGCCGACGCGAATAGGAACAGACGAAACGAAAAACATACAAGATCATATACAAACTCGATCTATATTCAAAAAAATCAAATAAAAAATCATTAATAAATTACCATAAAAAGTGCGACAAATTGAACATAACTTGTGGAAAATACGTACCTAGGCATGATACCGTCAGGCTGAATTCCATGTTCAAGACAATAAAGCTCCCAACAAGAATTTCCAACCTGAATACCAGCTTGACCAATGTGAATACTAATAATCTCTCTCATATCTCTAGATCTTTAACTTTCTTCAAATAAACCAGACAGAATCAAAACCCTAATTATTTTTTTTCTTTCTCTCTAAAAAAACTCTCGATCTAGTTTTTATGAAGAAAACAGGCCGAATAGTTTTTTTCCCACTGTTTTCAGTAGGAGAAAGAGAAAGAATGACTAGAAATGGGGTTTTCGACCTTATTATGTATAAACTTTTTTCAAGTCCGGAGAGAATATATTTAACAAGATATAATAATCATTTCGAGTCCGATGCTTTTCTCAGTCTCAAACACTACCCCTCTCTGGCGCCAACCAATATTGTGGGTCCTATTCATCTAACGGTTCATTACTTTCTAGTGATGGATCTTGTCTCTTCAAAAATCTGGACTCTTATGTTATTAATTATTGTTATGAGGGTAATGTTGGTAATCTACCAAATTACCGCGAAAATAAAGGACTCGCTTATGCACGCCACGTGTAGACGAACGGTGGAGTTAAAGATGGTCATGATATATTGCCTCGCTGTTTTTGTTATTTTGTGACGAGATTGCCTTTTAGTAATATCCATATTTACGTGTGTACGATCGTAATTTTTCGAACAAGTGAAGTGGGCAAGTGAATAAATCAATGATTGATGATGCAATGTAGACCTCTAAAAATATCTAGAATAAAAGGAAATTTTAAATTACTATTCGGTTTGTCTGAACATTTAAGATAAGTACAGATTTATTCACCCAATTATTCCAGTGGGTGAAAGTACCGCCTAAATTTATTACTCTGTTTGGTGTATTTTTGGTGGAGGTTATGTTCACCCATTAGTGTAGGAGGGTGGGAAATGAGACCGACTTATTCATCCACGTGGCGTGGCATGCCAGGTAAGATAGACGACAGCAAGTACTTCGGTTAGCTGTATGATATTTCAGCCGAAAGTTTACCTTATCCGCCTAATTATTTGTTGGCTTTATGGAAGGACAAGACAGTATTGTAAAGGCCATGTTGGGTAATACCCCAAATGTTTTGGTGATGCTGTAACATTTCTTTGCAGCGGCAATGAGATGTATACAGTACCTGCCTACCTACTATGGAATGAGCTTTTGGAAGACCACACTATCAACAACAATGCAATACTTCCAAAGCTGTTATAGGGATCCGTCAAGTAGGCCTGACTGAGCATTCATTCGAAATAGATTAGATCCAAAAAAAATGGATTAACCTTTACAAATAGGTACGAGTTCTTTTGTATAGTACCTAGTAGAAGAGAATCCAAATATATTTTTTGTCAAACCAATATATGGAATATTGGAATTAATGGAAGGAGAAGGAAAAGTGATATTTGTTTTTTATTTTGTTGAGATAAAAATATTTACAGGGGTGACCGGTAAAAACATATCGAATTTATCTCGGTGAGATACTCAATAATGCTTTGTGAGATTTTTTTTTATTTTTTTTTTGAAGAGAAAGGTTATATTAAAAGAAAAACCAAATACATCAGATTCAGGACCTCAACAAACTGAGGCTGAAAACCAAATAAGCTAGCAAGAGCTAAAAAGCAAACATTACAGACAACTCAAAAAGATCCTGCTATGTAATAATTTCGTTCTTAACACCTGTTATTCGCTAGAACAACAAACTGCAAGTGATGGATTAACCTGCAATGGACTGACGACAAATTGCAGGTGAAGGAAATTTCAACCTGCATTAGAAAGAATACCTGCAACAGGAAGAAAGTCCCGAGAGAAAACCTCTTGTTAACCAAAATCTTCAGATAAAACGGTGGTTAGTGAAACTTCTGATTATAGTTTCCATAGTACCAAAACTGACAGAATTGCAACAAATTGCCCAATGATTAAACAACCATTATAATCTCCCAGTCACTCCAAACAGAACTTGGAGATACAAATTTGAATGTGTCAGTATTGCAGAGCCATAGAACCACAGTTTGTTTCACTAAATTGATCATCTCCATTAAGCTCTTGTGTCTTCTTCCAAAGCGACGGTTGTTCCTTTCCTTCCACAATCTCCAGCAAACAACATAGTGAAGAATGTCCCAAACTTCTCTCCCTCTCCCGCTAAGAACATTAGTCATCCAAGCATCAAAAAGGTCATTCAATATTCTCGGCATGGGCCAAGAGATCTTGAACGCTTTAATAAAGTAATCCCAAACATCGAAAGCTAAAGAACAGTGCATCAACATATGTTCGACTGTCTCTTTTTCTTCGTTGCAAAACAAGCATATGTCACGATCAATTTGAATTCCTCTTTGTCGTAATATTACTCTTGTTGTAAAGCGTTTTGGAATCCGGCCCACAACATGAAACTTACTTTATTCGGAATGTTGCTTTTCCAGAGATGTCTTTGATAGGTACACTGCTCTAGTTCTCCTACTAGAGCGTCATAACAACTCTTAGTGTTAAAGTCAATCAAAATACCAAATTCATCATCTCCCTCCACCAATTCAGGTACTTGTCCTAAATCCCTTCTAAGTAAGTCATATTCCAGTTGCTCATTTGCATCCAGATTCTTCTTGAAATTCCTTCTCCACCCATTGCCATCCATCATCTCCGCCACTGTAATGTTCTTATCCCTCATTGCCTCATAAACCACCGGGAAAAGATCTTTGAGACATCCCCTGTCCAACCATTTATCACACCAGAAACGGATACCACTACCTTCCTAAGAGTGAAAGTAGAGAAGTTCTGAATACCTTGAATCACATTAATAACGTTCTTCCACAAGCTTCTACATTGAGAATGATTATCTACTGCCGGGACCAATAAATCTTCATTGACCTTGAACTTCTGTTGCATTATCCTCCTCCATAAAGCATCTTTATTTTTGAGTACCTCCAAATTCATTTAGCTAGCAAAGCCTTGTTAGTTTTCCTCAAGTTTCTAACTCCCAAACCTCTATTAACTTTAGGATAGCAAACTCTGGTCCAAGCTACCCATACGAGCTTCCTTCTTCCTTCTTCAGCACCCCACAAAAAATTCCTCGTTATCTTTATCATCCTTTTCTCCATGTTAACCGACAGATGGAACAAAGACAAATAATATATAGGAAAACTAGCCAAACAACTTCTTATAAGCACTAGTTTACCTGCTTTGTTAAGTGTCTTCTTCTTCCAAGTTGTTAATCCTTGCTCCACTCAGGCAAAAACATGCTCCCAAACTGATTTATCTCTCCAATGTGCTCCAATAGGCATCACCAAGTAAATGATAGGCAATTTCTCCGTTTTACAGCCTAGCTCTTGAGCAAGAGCTTCAATAACTTCGTATGCTCCAACACTAACCATTGTGCTCAGTTTTAAACCCGTCAAAGTTTCAAAAACTGACAATGTGATAAGCAATCTTCTCACCTCCTCCACATTTGCATCAATAAAAATCAGGGTATCATCTGCAAATTGCAAATGGGATATAATTGTACCATTCTCTGCAACTTTAAAACCCAAAAGTTGACCTCTTGCAACGACATCATTGATAAGCTTACAGAGAATTTTAACCACTAGAAGAAACAAATAAGGTGACAAAGAGTCGCCTTGTCTTAATCCCTTAGTCGGTTTAAACTTCTCCGTTGAACCTCCATTCACCAAAACCGACAAGTGAGAGTTAGAGACACACCAAGAAATCCATGAGATCCATTTGTTCCCAAAATCATGCTTCTTCAAGATTGTGAACAGAGAATGCCAATTAACATTGTCAAACGCCTTCTCCATATCCACCTTACAAAGAATTCCCGGCCTTTTGCTCTTTAATCTGCTATCCACACACTCATTTGCAATGAGAACCCCGTCTAGGATCTTCTTTCCATGAATGAACGCACCTTGGAAGTCAGAAATCAGCTCAGGCATTACCTTCTTTAACCTTTCTGCCAACACTTTTAAAAGAATTTTGTACACACTCCCTATGAGACTTAGAGGTCTAAAGTCCTTAGGGGTATTGAAATCTTCCTTTTTAGAGATTAGAGTAATAAAAGAATAATTCAATCTCTAGTCAAGAGAACCGTACCTATGAAAATCTCTCGTTAGATTCATAAAGTCTTCTTTGATGACACTCCAACAACTTTTGTAAAACTCGGCAGTGAACCCATCAGGTCCCGGAGACATATTATTCCCCATCTTCTTAACCACGTTTCATACCTCCTCATCAGTGAATTCCCTTTCCAACCAAATTCTTTCTTCAACCTTAACTTTCGGAAAGTGTAAATATTTCATGTCTGACTCCACACCACTCTGTTGATAAAAACAACTTTTTGAAGCAACTTCTGAGCTCCTCCTTTATGATATGTTGATCAAAACAGTCAGTTCTCCCAATTTGAAGTTTAACAATTGTGTTTCTCTTTTTTCTTGCATTAGCAATACAGTGGAAGTACCTTTTTTCTTCCGTTGTGAGATTCTTGTTGGGAGCTTTATTGTCTCGGGCAGGATCGGACACCTTGACAATTTTATCTCTGTGAGATTCCCAATAAAATTTCGGAGCTCTTTCCAAATTTGAGACCACTTGAACAAGCAGTTTGATGAAGACATTACATATTTTAAACCAATTTGATCTCGCCACTTGTAATATGATTCTCAATTCCACACAACACAAGAAACAAAATTGAGTCTTTCAGGGATAGTTTTGATTTATTTTTATTTTTTTCTAATGAAATTCTCATATTACTCCCAGACTCGTTCGGCAAGATCTCGGCTAGATATCGTCTCTCCGAGATTGAGAGATTTGTCTCGACTATGGATTGAGATCAGACGGCCAAAATCGACTACACTGGTCACAAGCTAGAAGCTGAGCCATAATATATGTTTTTTTAATCACAACGTTGATTTTTGCTCGCTTTTTAACAACGATGTAGGTTTTGTTTTATTTACCAATTTTGGTTTACGGAGAATACTTTGGTTCACACTAGTAGATTTATGGTTGCGGTGGAAATGATGGTCGTATTGTTGGTCATGGAGCAGAATTTTAGAATACAATATCACATACTTTGGGGTCACATTTGAGATTTTGGGTCATGGTGTTCCATTTGAGTCGCATGACAAATTTTGAGCCACTTAGAAACTTTTAGATCACATTGATAATTCAGGTTCACAAGGCATACTCTACATTGCGAAGAAATTTTTTGATTCAACATGGTAAAATTTTGGGTCACAGAAAATACTATGGGTTAGCAAATGTTAATGTTGAGTACATTAATAGATTTAGGGTTAAGGAGCACACAAAAATTTGAAGCAAGTTTTTGGTCACAATGCATAATTGGAGTCACATGTTAGTTATAGGTGATAAACGCATTTATGTGTCTATTTTCATCTCTATTATGTATATTGTTAGAACCCATTTTTGTACTAATTTTGGTATTTTATCCCTTTGTAGGTGTTTTTGGAGAAATAGGCTTTTGCGGCGAAATTGGCTCGAAAAGTTGTTGAAGGCACCTGGGAGGACATTTGCTATTCGGACTCTCATTTTGGATAAGGGGTAACCCATTTCCAAGCAGCTGCTAAGCACAGACAAGGATTGGATAGGGGGACACCTTCTTCACGTTTTGAAAATGAAAATTGCTGGGAAATTTTTCCGCACGAAGAACGGAGTTAGGATTGCGATTTTGGGTTAGTTATGAAGAGATTAAAGCTCTGATGTTTCTTGGGCTTGCTTCTTAACCATCAACAGACGAGGTATGGGTGATTGAATGGACTGTTTTGGGCTAGATAATCGGGTTTTGATAAAACAGGGAAGAAAAAAATATATATGGAAACATGCAGGTTTTCAAAATTACACATGGAAGTTTCGTGGGATTTAGGAGAAAATATCTTCCCTGTGATTTGGAAGTATCATATACAGAGATATCTTGGGACAAAATCAGAGAAAACACGTGAAACAGAGATAAGAAAAGAAATATCGCAACTTGTGGAGAAAGGAAAAAAATCAAAGTTATTCTCGGATTTTCTTGGCCCTATGATGTATAAAAGAGTTGGTTCGAGTCCTAGGAAGGGGAGGAACACATGGAGAGAAGTTAGGGGAAGTTTAGAGCCTTAGAGAGCCGAAAAAATCAACTTGCATAAACTCGCCTGCTGCTGCTAAAGAAGAAGAAGACGAAGAACATAAGACCCACAGAGTCAGTCGCAGAGGCAGACTTATTTTCAGTGACAACCAGATACGGTCGCTCCTTCCTGCAGTCACCGAAGCCTTTCAGCAACGATTCCGTCTTCTGTATTAGACTTTCAGCGACTACAGTATACCCTTTTCTCCCTTTTAATCAATTTTTGAGCCATAAACATGTATTTTGAGAACACGATTAATATGAGGAGCTAAACCCCTTAGCCGAGGCGATGGAGGAAGCCATTGTTTCATGAAAAGTGGTATAATTCTATTTTAATTATTTTTTGCAATATTTTTATATGATTATTTGCATAGAACTAATATAGGAAAATTGATTTTTATTGAGTAGTTGTGAGTTGTTTTGATGGAACATGCTAGGTTTTAAAACTTTTGATGTTTCATGCTTTGTGTTTACAACTATTACTTCAAAAATCTATTAGAGGCAAAATATTAGAATCACTTTAAAAGAAAAAATTGCATGAATATTGATTAGAGTTTATCACTTAATTGGTCAATGGTGGAATCCATAGTCTCGGTGTTTTCTTTATATTTTTGATATAACTTATTTGAATTGTTGAGTTTAATTTAAGTCTAAAAAAATCCTTCACAAGTTCGAGCAATGAATCTTTTTACCACTACAACTACAAAACACATCAATTTTTGGCGCCGCCGACGCGGACTTGTTTTTAGGGTTTTAGATTTATTTATTTATTATTTTATTTATTATTTTGTTCTATTTTACGTTTTTGGGTATTTATCTTTTGTCTACAGGTTTTGGAACATAAAGAAAAAATTGAGCCAAGGAGTTTGGTGATGTCGTAAAGACTTGGAGCTAAAGATTAAAGCGAAAAGAACGGAAAAGAAGACAATTTTATTTTAGTTATTTTCTTTAGTTTATTTTTTTTATTTTTTATTTAGGGTTTTGTTTATTTTAGAAGAAAAAAAATTGTATTAGGGTTTCTTTATTATTTTGTAATTTTTCTTTTCTTTATTTTGGACTTTTGGACTCTGGACATTATTTATTTTTTATTATACCCTACGGAAGGGTACCTTTAATTATAAAACTGTTTGCAGAGAAGGAGGACAATTACGATATTGTCTCTGCACCTTGGGTTCGTACACTGACATAGGAGTCAGTGGCCCGAGTCGACTACAACCGATTCACCCCCCGTATGGAACGGGAGGTAAGATTCTGAACACTCGCGAATCCCCTGTCAGCGAGTTACTGTATTCTTTAAGGTGCATATCTGCTGAGGATCTGAATACGGACAGTTATTTTTCTAGTAAAGGGCAAGGCCTGGCCATACAAGATAAGGGTTCGGATTTCATCACCGTTCTCTTCTTGCCCGCCTTAGGAAAACGATACCGAACGCGAACCCAAGCTTAAAATTTTGACTAGAACGAGACCGATAGGGTAACGAGCTTGTAGGAAAGTCGTTCAAAAGGATCATATTGGGTATCTTGTTAGCCTAACTCAAAGTTCAAGAAGATTACTGTAAGTCGATTAGAGCCGCCTTGTAACCATGGGAAGCGTTGCCAAAGAGGTGGGGGTATCAAAGATCCTCTGAGCTTCTCCTACTTCTCTTCGACTTACTTTATTCGGATCGTCCTACGAGGTTTTTTAAAATTATACCCAGTTGCCTCTTGGAAGAGTAGAAGCTGGTCTAGAAACAATCTAAGTAGAGCCATCATGCTTTTTGTTTGCTAGAAATCAATAGGGTTGATTTGGTTGAGTCGTCCTTGATTTGTGATTGCTTACCCTTCCAATTTAGGAAATTCTTGTGTATGCCTGAACGTAAAAGAGACGCCCTAGGTAGATTTGTAAAAGAAAAACCTAGCAGTTCTAAGCGTCTCGATTACCTTAATCTAGAAAGTCCAATTTTCGGAGAGTCCTGTTTTGAACATTCTCCTGAAGAGAGAATCCCTAATACTCTGATAGTACCAGAAATGGCTACTTTGAAAGCTTTGTTGAATCCGACTAGGACTACTCGTCCCTCGTGTATTAAGCTAGCTGACACAGAAGCCAATTATGAACTTAAACCTGGGACCATACAGATGCTCCCAATCTTTTTAGGGAAAGAAAATGAAAACCCCTATTTCCATGTTAGGGATTTTGAAGAAATATGCAGTACCCTAAGAATTAGAGACTTAGATGATGATGCTTTGAAACTTAGGTTATTTCCCTTTTCCCTGAAAAATAAAGCCAAATCGTGGCTGTATAGTTTGACTTCTGAGTCAATTGAAACATATGAACAACTTACATCTGCCTTTTTCAATAAGTTTTTCCTTGGCATAAAACATCATCGATTAGGACGCAAATCTGCACATTCTCACAACAAGAGGGAGAATCTTTGTATATGTATTTGGAAAGGTTCAATGATTTGTTAACACAATGTCCTCACCATGGTTTAGAAAAGGTTAGGCTAGTTCAGATCCTTTATGAGGGTTTAGATTACTCCACAATAACCACGGTTGAAGCTCTGTGTCCAGGTGGGTTTGAGAACCAAACTGTTGATGCGACAATGACATTTTTGAATGAAGCCGCTGAAAAGACCCAACAATGGGAAAATAGTAGGGAACCCCGGAAAACAATTCTTCTAAGCAGAGGAAACGTTAATAGGGTAGAAGGAGGCTCTGAATCAGATGCCAAGTTTGCAGCGATAGCTAAAAGGTTAGATGTTCTAGAAATGGGTCACACTAGTGGTAGATTGGAGCCTTTTTGGGAAGGCCAGAATAATGAAGAGCAAGCCAATGCTCTTTATAATAACACTAGACTCGATAATCGTCGGAAATTTGACCCATATTCAAAAACCTATAATCATGGGTGGAGAAACCATCCGAACCTTGCATGGTCTAAGGGCCAAAATCAAGGTCAGTTTAGTAATTCTAATGCTCCCCCAGGTTTTAGTTATGCTAAGAATCCTTCGGGACAAGCTCAATTTCAGAATCAGTCGGATAAGAAAATCATAAGCCTAGAGGAGTCTCTCGTGTTGTTAACTCAACAAACTGCAAAATTTCAGCAATCAGTAGAACAAAGTCTACAAGCTAGTAACAAGATAGGACAAGAAAATAGTCAGGCTATTTCCGAGTTAAAAACCCAGGTAGGTCTGATAAATGAGTCTTTGAGAGAAAAAGGTAGGTTTCCTAGTCAAATACAACCCAACCCTAGAGGAGTTCATGAAGTAGGTACAAAACCATTGAATCAATTGAATGCTATTAGAACCCTTAGGAGTGGTAGAATTGTAGACAATGAGGTAACCATGCCCGATAGTGAACATACTGTAGTTCAACCCTCAAGATCTCACCCCTCAGGACCACCCATAGCTGAGGAAACCGATAAAGTTTCTGAAGATGTCAATTCAGTCCCTGGGAGGTCTGATTCTGTGCTTAGAGCCCCATTTCCCCAGCTATTAGTACCAACAAAGAAGGAATCGAACTTTAATGACAAATTGGAGGTTTTTAAGCAAGTTACCATAAACCTTCCTTTATTAGATGCAATTAGGCAAATTCCTGCTTATGCCAAGTTCCTTAAGGATATGTGTACGCGAAAGCGAAAACTTAGCGTCCATAAGAAAGCCTTTTTAGCTAGTCACGTAATTTCAATCATTCAGAACACCACAACTCCAAAGTACAAAGACCCAGTTTCCCCTACCATTGCTTGTACAATAGGTAAATTCCGGGTAGAAAAAGCTTTACTTGAGTGTGAACTTACTGTCGTACCATGTGTATTTACAGCTAGGACTTGGTGAAATGAAACCTACTCAGATGACACTGCAGTTAGCTGATAGGTCCGTTACAATTCCTCGAGGTGTTATCGAGGATGTTCTCATTAAGGTCGACAAGTTTATTTATCCAGTGGATTTTGTTGTGCTAGATACCCAACCTGTCCCTGACCTAGAGAACCAGATACCTGTGATTTTAGGTCGCCCATTTTTAGCCACGTCTAATGCGATCATTAACTGTCGAAATGGTGTGATGAATTTGTCTTTTGGTAATATGACTATGGAGATGAACATTTTTAATGTCAGTAAGCTACCTTATGAGCTAGATGACACATGTGTTGAAGAGGTGAACATGATAGAAGCCTTAGTTCAGGAGTCATTACCAAACATTTTATCTGAGGACCCATTAGAAAGTTGTCTATCCCATTTTGGTTTAGATTTTGACGACGATAGCACTATTGAAGAAGTGAATGCCCTATTAGATTATATCCCTGTGTTAGACACTAATAGATGGAAAGCTAGGTTCGAACAATTACCAGCTTTTGAGACTACCTTAATTCTTTCTTTAGAAGAGCCTCCTAAGTTGGACCTTAAACCACTACCCGACACTCTAAAGTATGTGTTTTTAGGCCCATCTGAGACTTTACTTGTGATTGTATCTTCCGATTTGGATAGTGATCAGGAAAGTAGGCTAGTGAATGTACTTCAAGATAATAAGGAAGCTTTAGGGTGGACTATAGCAGACATTAAGGGTATAAGTCCTACTGTGTGTATGCATCAGATTCATTTAGAGGAAGACTCCAAACCTTCTAGGGAGATACAACGTTGACTGAACCCTAACATGAAAGAGGTAGTTCGAAAAGAGGTGCTTAAGTTGTTAGATGCGGGTATTATCTACCCAATTTCAGACAGTAAGTGGGTCAGCCCCGTTCAGGTTGTCCCCAAGAAATCAGGTATCACTGTAGTCCATAATGATAATAACGAGTTAATCCCAACCCGAGTGACCACGGGATGGCGTGTCTGTATTGACTATAGGAAATTGAACAAGGTCACAAGGAAGGATCACTTTCCCCTTCCTTTCATCGACCAAATGCTAGAGCGATTAGCTGGACATAGTAATTATTGCTTCTTAGATGGCTACTCCGGATATAAGCAGATTGTTATTGCCCCAAAAGACCAAGAGAAAACCACCTTTCCCTGTCCCTTTGGTACCTTTGCGTATAGACGCATGCCTTTCGGGCTATGTAATGCCCCTGCGACCTTTCAGCGTTGCATGATGAGCATATTTTCTGATATGGTAGGACGATTTTTAGAGGTCTTTATGGATGATTTTTCAGTGTTTGGTTCATCTTTCGATGAGTGCTTGCATCATTTGACAATAGTGTTGACTAGGTGTAAGGAAAAGAATTTAGTGCTTAATTGGGAAAAATGCCATTTTATGGTTAAATCAGGAATTGTGTTAGGGCACATCGTATCCTATAAGGGTATAGAGGTAGACAAAGCCAAAGTTAATCTTATTAAGACTTTACAGGTCCCAAAAACCGTAAAAGATATTAGGTCATTCCTAGGGCATGCAAGATTTTATCGTCGATTCATTAAGGATTTTAGCTTGATTTCTAGACCTCTTTGCAATTTGCTTGCAAAAGATGTTAAGTTTGTCTTTGATGATGCGTGTTTAAAGGCTTTTGAGAAGCTTAAGAGTTTACTCACTACCGCCCCCATAGTCCAGGCACCTAACTGGAACTTACCCTTTGAGATTATGTGTGATGCTTCAGATTATGCTATAGGCGTTGTGTTAGGACAGCGAGAAAACAAATTACTTCATGTGATTTACTATGCTAGCAAAACTCTGAATGATGCCCAATTGAACTATACAACTACCGAGAAGGAACTGTTAGCCATCGTGTTTGCCTTGGATAAGTTTAGATCCTATCTACTAGGTTCTAAGGTCGTAATCTATACTGATCATGCTGCTTTGAAATACCTTTTGTCTAAGAAGGATACTAAACCTAGATTGATTAGATGGATCCTCTTGTTGCAAGAATTTTCTCTAGATATTAGAGACAAAAAGGGTGCATAAAATGTAGTAGCAGATCACTTGTCTAGGCTAGTTGTTGATCATTCTAATGATTCCCTTCCTATAAGGGATAGCTTTCCTGATGAACAATTGTTCTCTGTTTCCCAATCACCTTGGTATGCACATATAGTGAATTATCTTGTTACTGGTCGAATGCCTCAACATTGGGGTAAACAAGACCGTTCTAGGTTTTTAGCCGAAGTTAAGCATTTCTTTTGGGACGATCCTTATCTGTTTAAGTATTGTCCAGACCAGATTATTAGGAGATGTATACCTGAGAGTGACCAGTCCAGTATTATCTCCTTTTGTCATGAACATGCATGTGGGGGTCATTTTAGTGCTAAGAAGACTGCTGCTAAGATATTGCAGTGTGGATTTTACTGGCCTTTGTTGTTTAAAGACTCCCATAGTCATTGTGTTTCTTGTGAGCATTGCCATAGGTTAGGAACCATTTCCCGTAGAAATATGATGCCTTTGAACTCTATTTTAGTGATTGAGGTCTTTGATGTGTGGGGCATTGATTTTATGGGTCCATTTCCTAATTCTTTTGGTTATCTTTACATACTTGTCACTGTAGACTATGTGTCTAAGTGGGTTGAGGCGGTTCCGTGTAGAACAAATGACTACAGGGTCGTAGTCCAGTTTTTGAAAGAGAATATACTTACACGTTTCGGTACACCGCGAGCTATAATTAGTGATGGAGGTTCACACTTTTGTAATAGACCGTTTGCTCTGTTAATGAAACAATATGGTATTACCCATAAAGTAGCTACCCCATATCACCCACAGACTAGTGGTCAGGTAGAGGTTTTCAATAGGGAAATTAAGCGTATTCTAGAGAAAATAGTTAATCCTAATAGGAAAGACTGGTCGTCGAGGCTTACTGATGTCTTATGGGCTTATCGTACTGCGTTTAAGACACCCATTGGAATGTCACCCTATCGTTTAGTTTTTGGCAAGGCATGTCACCTTCCTGTTGAGTTAGAGCATAGAGCCTACTGGGCTATTAAGCAGCTAAACTTTTCACTTGACAAGGCAGGAGCTCATAGAAAGCTCCAGCTCAATGAGTTGGACGAGATTCGTAGAGATGCATACGATGGTGCTAAGGAGTATAAGAACAAAATGAAACTTGTGCATGATAAGAATATTTTACGAAAGTCATTTTCTCCAGGTCAAAAAGTTCTTCTGTATGACACTCGTTTGCATCTATTCCCCGGGAAGTTGCGCTCTCGGTGGACCGGTCCTTTTGTGGTCCGTACTGTTTTTCCTCATGGCGCTATTGAAATTGAGACACCAGACGGTAGTAGTTCTTCAAAGGTTAACGGTCAGAGATTGAAGCCCTTTTTAGAGCCTTTTCCTACATGTGATGTTGAGGAGGTCCCTCTGGAGGACCTTGTTTACCTTGATTGACCATCGAGGCGATTTGTATGTTGTATATTATTTTTGTAGGTTTTTGATTCCACTTCACCCAGGTACTATCTTTCCGACTTCTCTCTTTACTGATTCCTCATGTTATTTATACTTTTGGTACTGTTCTTTAATTAGAAACATTGAGGACAATGTTAGATTTAAGTTTGGGGGTGGGGTAGAAACTTTTTTGTTACCTTTTGTTACAATAAATAAACTTCAGAGCCTAGAAATTTATGCCTATTAAGGATGGCACTAACCAATCTAAGTGGATGGAAGCATTTTGGTTTAGGAGTTGAGGAACCAATCTGATTAGATGGAAACATCTATAAGAGTCTATTCATAAAAGCACGGAGCTCAGGTGTTAGAAATAACATGATAGTTTCACCGTATCTCGGAATCATCTTATTACTTCTGTTTTTATTTTTGCAATTTTTTATGTTGATGTCTGCTGGGGTGAAATAGAGTGATTGAGTTACTAAAAAAAAAAAAAAAAAACCCAGACCAATTAGACCAATCGGAATAAATAACACTTGGATAGCAATATGTGTGTGTTCTCCCTGTCTCCGTCGCCTAAACAAGCGTGGAATGCAGGATCCACGGGAATTATTACCATGTAATCTGCTGACAAGAAGCATGCGCTTGGATCCAAAAGATCTAATCATGTCGTTAAAAAAATAAAAAAAATAAAAAATAAAGGTTTATTATAAAGTCGACCACTGGTTCCCTTGTATATGCCAGCTGTATTGATGTAGATTTAGGATTGTCGACCACTGGTTCCCTTGTATATGCCAGTTGTGTTGATATTAGTCCAGACCAGTATCTCAATCCACTAGGTCATAGGTTCATCTTGGCATTGAAGTCCATTCGCAGCCATCTATTTCTATATCCATCTTATTAATCTATTCATGTGATTTGTTTGATTCCGGATATTGATGTCCATAATGCGACTATCTGAGTAGAGCTCTGTCACTTATATATGAATTTTAGTATACTTGAGTGCAAACTCATATATTGCAATTGGAATTTCGCATCAGGGTACTTCCTCTCGTAATCAATAAGTATGCAAACCAAGGAGGTTATTTAGTGCATTCCAAGGGTCTGCGTAGATAGCTAGGGTCTGGAGTAAAGGTTTTGTGGGTACACCTCTGGTAAACCCTCCCGAGACTATAACTCGGCCACTAGGGCCACCTAGGGGTTTAAAGGCTTGTTGCACATGCTAAGTGCAACCGACGATGCCTGCGACAGTGAGTTAGGATTTTATTTTGTAGTTTTAATTTGCTCGGGACCAGCAAATAATAAGTTTGGGGGTATTTGATAGACGCATTTATGTGTCTATTTTCATCTCCATTATGTATATTGTTAGAACCCATTTTTGTACTAATTTTGGTATTTTATCCCTTTGTAGGTGTTTTTGGAGAAATAGGCTTTTGCGGCAAAATTGGCTCGAAAAGTTGTTGAAGGCACCTGGGAGGACATTTGCTATTCGGACTCTCATTTTGGATAAGGGGTAACCCATTTCCAAGCAGCTGCTAAGCACAGACCAGGATTGGATAGGGGGACACCTTCTTCACGTTTTGAAAATGAAAATTGCTGGAAAATTTTGCCGCACAAAGAACAGAGTTAGGATTGCGATTTTGGTTATGAAGAGATTAAAGCTCTGATTTTTCTTGGGCTTGCTTCTTAACCATCAACAGACGAGGTATGGGTGATTGAATGGACTGTTGTGGGCTAGATAATCGGGTTTTGATAAACAGGGAAGAAAAAAAAAATGGAAACAGGCAAGTT
Organism: Papaver atlanticum; assembly: GCA_023531105.1. Classification (NCBI taxonomy): domain Eukaryota; kingdom Viridiplantae; phylum Streptophyta; class Magnoliopsida; order Ranunculales; family Papaveraceae; genus Papaver; species Papaver atlanticum. The sequence continues at coordinate 4,806,490 of JAJJMB010008334.1, forward strand.
TTCAAAATTACACATGGAAGTTTCGTGGGATTTAGGAGAAAATATCTTCCCTGTGATTTTGAAGTATCATATACAGAGATATCTTGGGACAAAATCAGAGAAAACACGTGAAACAGAGATAAGAAAAGAAATATCGCAACTTGTGGAGAAAGGAAAAAAATCAAAGTTATTCTCGGATTTTCTTGGCCCTATGATGTATAAAAGAGTTGGTTCGAGTCCTAGGAAGTGGAGGAACACTTGGAGAGAAGTTAGGGGAAGTTTAGAGCCTTAGAGAGCCGAAAAAATCAACTTGCATAAACTCGCCTGCTGCTGCTGAAGAAGAAGAAGACGAAGAACGTAAGACCCACAGAGTCAGTCGCAGAGGCAGACTTATTTTCAGTGACAACCAGATACGGTCGCTCCTTCCTGCAGTCACCGAAGCCTTTCAGCAACGATTCTGTTTTCTGTATTAGACTTTCAGCGACTACAGTATACCCTTTTCTCCTTTTTAATCAATTTTTGAGCCATAAACATGTATTTTGAGAACACGATTAATATGAGGAGCTAAACCCCTTAGCCGAGGCGACGGAGGAAGCTATTGTTTCATGAAAAGTGGTATAATTCTATTTTAATTATTTTTTGCAATATTTTTATATGATTATTTGCATAGAACTAATATAGGAAAATTGATTTTTATTGAGTAGTTGTGAGTTGTTTTGATGGAACATTCTAGGTTTTAAAACTTTTGATGTTTCATGCTTTGTGTTTACAACTATTACTTCAAAAATTTATTAGAGGCAAAATATTAGAATCACTTTAAAAGAAAAAATTGCATGAATATTGATTAGAGTTTATCACTTAATTGGTCAATGGTGGAATCCATAGTCTTGGTGTTTTCTTAATAATTTTGATATAACTTATTTGAATTGTTGAGTTTAATTTAAGTCTAAAAAAATCCTTCACAAGTTCGAGCAACGTATGTTTTTACCACTACAACTACAAAACACATCAATAGGGTCACCAGGTAGACTCGTGGTCAATTTCTCACCCTGTAATATACCGATTTCATACAAATTTTTTAGTTTCGCAAGTCGAATTCGAAAAATAATTAAGTGCATGATATTTGGCCCCTGCATAAAAAATCATGTCTCGACTCTCGAGGTTTAAAAAAAATTCCCTTCTTTCCTGAAATATTGGTTCTCCCGTAGATGGAATGTTTTAGTTACAATTGTAAATTTAGGGTCATATTGCAAATTTTAGATCACGAAGGCTATGAAGCTATTTTTTAGGCCGCAATGCGGCTAATTTGGGTCATGATGATGAAATTAGATCACGAGACACTTTCGGGGTTATCCGAGGTAGACTTTGGATCACAATGCTGATTTGAAGTCATTGGGAATTTTTTGGATCACTGCGCAATTTTTTGGTCACATAGTAGTTGTTAAGTCACGCGATAAATTTTGAGTCACGACACCAGGTGAGGGTTACAGTGCAAGTTAACGAGGTGAATTTTGGTCTCAACGCAAATTTTGGTCCCACAACAAATTTTGGGTTCTAAGTAATTTATTGTATATGTCGTTTATTTAGGGTTACTCGACAAATTTGGTTATGTTGTTTACTTTGAATCACAATGAAAATTACATATATTTTAATAACCAAGTTTTGAGTCACGACGATTTTTATTCATGTGGTATATATATGGTCGCAATGGTGTAGTTTCAGTTATATTGTTGATTTTTCAATTAAGAGACATATATTTCCTATTATTGTGGCAGTTTTGACTTATGATGCAATTTCGGGGTCATGACAAAAGATAATTTTGGGGTTTTCCACGGTAGACTTCGGATGACAGTGCTGATCGGAGTCATGGGACAAAGTTTGGATCACGATGTAATTTTTTTGTCACAGATAATTTTTAAGTCACGTGATTAATTTTGATTCATGGTACCAAGTGAGGCTTACATGGAAAGTTAACGAGGTAGATTAGTCTGAATGCAAATTCTGATCACATAACAAATTTTAGGATCCTTACTAATTTTTGTGCACATCGTTGATTTAGGATTACTTGATAAATTTTATCATGTTGCTTACTCTGAATCACAACGAAATTACATAAATTTTGGGTCACAAGGCAAGTTTTAACTCACAAGACAGACTTAAATCACTAATCAAGTTTTGAGTCACGACTTTCTAGTCATGCGGCAAATAGAAGGTCAGGATGATATATTGGTGTTGCTGATTTTTATTTAACAGGAGACATGTATTTCGTATTATGGTGGTAGCTTTGAGTTATGATATAGGTATCAGATCACGAGACAGATATTTTATCATAATCTAGATTTTGAGTTATATGACAGGTTCTCGGTAACTAATGCCAATTTTGAAATTACATTGCACACTTTGGTTTACGATAATCGTATTATCGGCCACAATACACATAATGAATCACATAGAAAAATTTTGGGTCTTAAAGTCGTTGATCTTTAAACATTCGGCTCCGTCTCGTTGTGCATTACCTAGTTGTTGTTGCTGTTTTTTTTTGTTTTTTTTTTTTTTGTGATAAACTTGGGTGTGGTTAAGCACTCTAAAAAGCTCCTAACAACTATGTTACATGTTAATTTAAGAGACTAAAAAAAAGCTCCATTGAGTCATCGGGAAAAAAAAAAGGTTAATCGGTTACGATCAAAAATGCCTCGACTTATAGAGGGGATACTATTTTTGGCGAGACTGATACTACTTTATATAGGACAAAAAAATGTTGAACAATTATGATCGTCGGATCGCTCAAATAGTATCCCCTGCTAATCTTGGTATGGGACGTATAAGTCATGAAAAATGCTATTGATATGTTTTGAAAAATGCTATTGATATGTTTTAGGGTAAAAAAAGTGTTATTCAACCCAAAACCTGACTCATCTATCTATAATACAAAACAGGAGGGGTTTTTGAGCCTTGGATGGTCGGATAACATTTTGAGAGACAAACGTTGCATCCGACCATCCCAGTCTCATCCCAGACAAAGACATCCGACAGATGTAGGAGGTGTAACCTCTTTTCATTGTCACTTTGCATTAATTGGGTTCCCTCATAATTACATCATAAATAAAACTGAATATGGAAAAAAATACAAATAAAGATCACTAGCTTTAATTATCTCATTATTTGATTTTTTCCATCGTATTCTCCATCTACAAATATATAAATATTGACTAACCTGTGATGGATTTCCTCAACATATCAAAAAAAGGGCGTTTATGTACTTAGGCATCACCTCATAACTCAAGTGACTTAAAATTAATTATTAAGTCCAAAATTGATAGCAATATTGACATTTATTCTCCATCACTTATTTTTAATTTTTAAATGTGAGTTTTTTTTTTTTTTTTAAACTATTCATTTAGGGAAAATCCTTTAAATGTAAAATAAAAAATATTTAAAATTTAGAAAGGAAGTTAAAAAAAAATTGAATCTTTTAGAAAATCCTAGTTTAACAAATTTTCTTTTATTTTTAAGAATATACTTACCTAAGCTTTGATCATGTAGGAGTTGTTTTAATAGAAGAAAAATGGTCGTGGTATGACTACTCCTGCGCAGTACAGTTCTTTTAAGTAGGTACACACGGAATATCGAAATATGACATGAGTATTCAAAACATGGCATACATAGCGTAAAGGAAAATAATCGCTCATTAGATGGCCAAATACATCTAGCTGTATATACGATGATTTTAAGCATGCTAATTAATTACACTGTCGTTATTTTTAGGTTGTGTTATTACCTCTTACAAAGTTTTATATTCCCAGTACAGTTAATTTTTAGTATATTGAATTATGTATTCCACCAATATAAATAAGTAGCCAGAGGCGACATAAAATATCCAGCATTAAATAAATCATTCACCCGTTGATTGCATTCGAAGGAACTGCAAACACTGGGATGAAATGTTCATAGTTTTCCTAATTCTTTTATGACAATTCCTCAAAGAAACATGGATAAAATAATTTCCATGCTCTTTATACTTTTTTTTTTTAATAAACTACTATCCAATCTAAAGACTTAAAGGCCTAGACAAATAAAGCTCTCACGTTAAACAGTGAGGAAACCTCGCTTCCTATTGGTCGAAATAGGTCCTTTTTGAGTTTTGTGAAACGAGCGTTTTGGTGAGGACACTTGGCAACGTATTATTGGTTTAAAAAGAATAGAAAAAAGATTAAAAAAACAAAAACCAAATTCAATTTGGAATTCATGACGTGACAATATTTAGGTGAGGACACTTGGCAACGTATGATTGGTTTAAAAATTAGAAACTTAAAAGGAAAACCTAACTTACCGTGTTTGGAATTTTATGAAAGTCCAAATTTAATTTGGAAATCGTATAACTACTATATTAAGACTTTTTTTTCAAGGGGAAAAAAATCCACATATTTTCTACGAAAATAAAAGGAAAAAATAAATAGAATCTGCACATATTCTCTACCTATTTAATGTATTTCCCCGCTACACCAATTCAAAAATACAACGCCACGGGGTGGGGCGAAGCCCGGCGCACACCAAATCAAAAATGCATCGCAACGGGGCGGGGAAAAGCCCCGCGCACACCAAATCAAAAATTCATTGTCATGGGGTGGGGCAATGTCCCGCGCACACCAAGTTAAAAGGAAAAAATAAATAAAATCTGCACATATTCTCCACCTATTTAATGTATTTGCCCCGCCACACCAAATCAAAAATACATCGCCACGGGGAGTGGCGAAGCCCGCACCAAATCAAAAATGCATCATCACGGGGCGGGGCGAACCCCGAGCACACAAAATCAAAAATGCATTGCCACGGGGCGTGGCGAAGCCCGGCGCACACCAAGTTAAAAGAAAAAATATGCCCAGTGCGTAGCACGGGCACAAATCTAGTTTATTAAAATTGTGCTACACGTAATATTGTTTCAGTCTTAACCAATTGGCATTAGCCCAGTTGGCCAGGGGTTGGGCTCCCAACCTATAGCTTGCGGGTTCAATTCCCGCGCTGATCGTGTCAAAAAAAAAAAAAAAAAAAAAAAAAATTGTTTCCGTCTGAACCACAAGACTCATCTTATTTTGTCTTATTTTAGCTTTTATTATGTAAACTTGAGGTGATTAGAAATTTATTTACTAGTTAATCTCTGTCGGCAGTACAGGAAAACGCCACAGTTCAATCCCTTATATGTTTTCATGATTAAGGTTGCACTCAAAGTAAAGAAAATGGAAGCACGGCCAAATACTACTAGGTCACACAAGAATAAGAAATGGAATAAAGTTTACCGACTACTGTCCTGATTAAAGAAGTTGTTAACAACTTTAAATGTCTATTGATGGTGCAAATCATGATCACTAAACCCTAGTAGCATGTCATGGCGTGGACACTTGGGAGATGTGTAAAAAAGACACTCCATAAGACCAGTTTCTATGGACGTAACAAACTATCAAGTTTGTTGATTTTGCTCCCACTATGGACTCAACAAACATGAAAAATGGATGTTCAAACCAACAAATTTGTTGGTTTGTTCATTGAGTTGGATGATGTAGCGAGCGATTAATGATAGGCCGGGCGAGCTTGCCTCAAACGCTTGCGTTTGAGACACAAGCGCTAGCGCTTTTCTTGGAAATTCGCGTTCTACATTAAAGCGCCCGAGATTGTCCTTCCAGCGCGCGTTTGTCATAGAAGCGCCAACGGCTGAATCTGGACGGCTAAAAACTCTTGTGATCTAACAGCTATAATTTTTGAGTTCTATAAATACTCCTCATTTTAACTCCAAATTCACACATTCTACACATTCTTCACCCTCAAATCATCTACAAAAATGCCTCCCAGAGTCCGTGGTGTTAGATTCACTAAACAAGAGGATTTAGCTATTTGTAGAGCCTTTGTTTTTCACACACAAGATGCTGTCATGAGTAATGTAGCCGATTCGACCGAAACTTTCTGGGAGAAAGTTTACAAAATGTTCACCGCTGAAACTGGGAACATCCATGGGCGTGATTCTCACGGATTGCAACATCGTTTTATTGTAATTAGTATGAATGTATTGGAGTTCGTCGCCCAACTAATGGAGAATCACCAAAATAAGCTCAACGGTGAAGCCGAACATGAAGTGTTGCCCAGAACTCTAGCGATGTGGAAAGCATCTCACCGCGGTCGTCCTTTCGACTTCCATGCTTGTTTTAACATTCTTAGGGTGCTCAACAGATATGATCCCTACATCGCCCTAGGAATTCCACCACCCGCCGAGAATTGACGCCTATGTAGTAGTTGTTTTAATTTAATGTATTTCTTTTATTCTCATGTATGATGTGGGTGTTCATTGCAGTATGTTTTTATTTATGAAATTGTTGGTGCAACATTCTTAGGGTTCTCAACAAAAAAATAGGCGTTGGTAATTCAAACGGGCGCTTAAAGGAAAGTCGCGCAGGTTTACTAAAAACGCAAACTCATATGGTATTCAAACGGGCGCTTAAAGGAAAGTCGTGCGCGGTGTTACTTCAAACGTCAATGGCTACATTTCCAACGAATCGATTTTGTTTCTCGACCTATAAATTTCTTTCCTCACATCTCCAAAATCACATCTTCTTCTTCTTCTTTTTTTCTAAAACTCTTGATCTCTCTCACTCTCCAGAAATATCTGTTAGAAATCGTGGTCCCAAGTTTACTGAAGAAGAGGATATAACTATATGCAAAGCATATTTTTTTCATAGGGTAATCACTGGTATGGCCTTTCATCAAGACACTTATTTTTGGGAGAACGTTTTTTCAATGTTCGTCTCACTGACGGGAAACCCAGGAAACCAAGATGCTCGTCGATTACGTGCTCGTTTTCAATCTATTAGGCTTTCAGTCCAGCCATTTGTTGCTCTGGTAATGGAAATTGATCGAGAAAAGTTCATCGGTGTAACTGAAGATGAAGTGATCCAAACAGCTCTTGATAATTGGGAGGAAGCTCACGGCAAACCTTTTCGTTACGAAACGTGTTTTAGAATTCTAAAAGATGGTCCATCTCAAGCACATCGTTACTGCACTCGAATGCCGCTCCCGGTCTTTACAATGGAAGAAGATGTTACTCTTGTTCGATGTTGGATACATCGTTTGATGAGACCAATGAACAGTGACTATTTCTGGGAAAGAGTATTGGGACATTTTGTAGCATCGCGGAACGAAACCATAAGAAACACTAAGAGCCTAGAACTAAGAATTGCATTCATCACTAAGAAAGTCAAACATTATACGGAAGTTTTGTGGATGGTTCACCGTAGCTATTCTGGATTATCAAATGAAGAACTGGTGAGTATCTTACCTTTGTCCTCACTGATCAACTGCATCATAAATATCTGAACTTGTTGTTTATCTGTTTTACAGAAAACCATCGCTCAGACCAAGTTTACTGAAGAAAGCGGAAGAGAGTTTAAGCATTTTGAATGTTATGAACTCTACAAAGAGAATGTTATGACCAAGTTTAAATTATAATAAATTTCGCTTAATCTGAAGTGGAAATCTCTATTTTAAAATCTAAATATTTTCATTCATTGATGCCAATTCTTTTACAAGATATAAACTTAGGCAATAATAAAACGTACTAAACAACTTCAATAAAAATCGAGTACAAGTTTTGGCCTCCTGTTTATTGATGTATCTTCCATTCAACGCGCTCTTTGACAGTTTCGCCTTTGTTTTTGAATTTTTGTTGTTAACTTTCAAAACAGGAGCTCTTCTTTGCCTTTTAGCGGAACATTTTCTTGGAGCAACTTCAAAAACTTGCACTTCCCTATTACAATTTTCAATCTTTTTAAAACTCCCACATATCTTAGAAACAACAGCTTCAAGTTTTGCATCGCAAAAAAGTGTGATCGCCTTTTCAGCCATTGAGAAATAGATTTTAGAAGAGAAAATTCAAGATAAGTGAATTATGGCGTGAGTGAATTGTTTGAAATTGATGGTAATTTATAGAGGTAAAAAGTGAATTTTGAAATTTAAAAAACTACCCGTTGGCGTTTTTGCTACAAACGCCAGCGTTTTTGCTACAAACGCCAGCGTCATATGTTAAAGCGTCGCGTTGAAGCTTTGAGCGCCAGCGCTTGTTATACCAACGCTGGCGCGTTACCTACAAACTCCAGCGTTTGTCTCTCAGTCGCGCGCTTAGTTATCTGACGCCCAGTGCTTTACCATAGTGGAAAAACCAGTTTGGCCATCCACCTGGCTCAACAAAGATATGGGTTTGTTGATTCCCATAGGAATTGCCTTAAGTCCTACAAGATGAAGGAGTGAGGACTGTGGAGTACTCGCTCACTGGTTAACGGAACTTTTAAGTTTGCAATGACACGATACTTATTAATAATAGAAAGATAAGATTCACCCAACCGATTAGATTCACAAGTGATTGATTGATTCATTTAAAATACTGTCAGCTGTTCTACCAACAAGAGTACTTAAGAACGCTCTTCATTGACACCCTATCAGCCATTATCCACTCGGCATACATATAAATTTTCGTATTATTTAGCATAGTACAACTGCACATGCTCTAATTTGTGAACATCATATTGTGATCACGATAACATTTGAATAGGATTGCCAAGTAAGAAGCACACAGCAATTTGACACAAACATTTTGATAATAAATTGCCAATGTCTCTAATTACAAAGAATTCAACTGGTAACCATCTCCAAGTAGATTTCTCTCTGAACAGATTTCTTTCTCGCATGAAAAAACTTGAAGTTCTACCATAAACATCACTTTACACTCCACTCCGAGAAACCAAATGTCAATGATTTAAAGACGCATAATTTATAAAACCTCCTTTGCTGGGGAACCCCGTTTCATTTTTCCCATAGCAATGTTTCTACAAAATTCCATCCGGAAGGCCCATTTGAGTTGTGATATTGATAAGCGCATGCTCTTTTGGCACATGACGCCCCTATGTGGACACCTTAAATCCAATCACTTTTGAGCAGAAAATTCATCGCGCGAAATGCAAGGCATGTAAATAGGCTGAGAAGTTGTTTGAAGAAAATGTCGGTTAGCTATAAGATTTGATTTTTTAGATATTTGATTTAGGATCGTTGAACTTCATGATAATCACACAATCAATCTGTAAGAATGGTTTATGAGAAATACCTTATAGCGCTAATCCGTAGTCAGTCATCGATTATCTCACTGTAGCCGTAATACCTTGTGGAACTTCTTAGTTTCTCCTTCTTGACCTTTTGTGTAGTGAACAATAAAATTCTTGAACCAATACTGATGGTTATTGAGTTCCTTTTATAGGTAGAAGGAGGACCAATGTTCATAGGATGTAGAATTAACATTCAATCTCGACCGTCCATCAAGGAAGAGGGAATATGAAAGGATCCCAAAATTGTAACCGACATATTTAGCAATATTCATAATTAACCAAGTTATTACATAGCCCAAAAGGATATTTCTATGTGTAGAAATATTCTTACATTCTCCCACTGGTCCATGTGATAATTTGTATAATGGTTAATCGTATAAAATATAAGGCGCGCATAATTGCTAAACAAAATTTAATGGTTAACATAATACCTTGATCAAGCAAACTACTCATGCAAATCATAGCGGTGGCACATTGTCCTGTTATCAACATGTTCCCTTCCATGTACCACAACACAAACAACTTACTTAATCAGGCCTTAAATGGGGATATCTTAATGGTCCAGTGATGTCTTCAAAAGAAAGACAATTTCTGTTAATATTCATCCATTCACATAAGTGTATACTAAACATGGATATAGAAATAATTCAGAACGACATTAATAAGATCTCAAGAAGTGTTCATAAATAGGCACATAAATTAGCTGAATTCAATAATCAATTACTCCCACAGACCCAAGATTTTAATCTTTTCTTAAAAGGTCTTAAAAGTTAATTGTTCAATAAGTGCATCTCCGATGCAATTGTGCTTAAGTAATACATGAACAACTATTGTTTCTGAATTGCTTGATTCACGCATATATACTCAAGGTTCATGTGTTTTGTTCCTTTTGTATCATATCGTGCTTTAATGCTGCGAAGCTAAGACAGTAAATTTCAGCAATGTGGAGACGAACCTTAAGGCCCCAAGTCTCGCAAGCATATATAAATATTCAAACTTAATTTTGGGACTAGTAGTAATGGATTCTTTCTTTATAGAATCCGTAAATCCACCAAAATTGAGGTTTGAAAATCCAATCAACTCTAATTGGATAGGCTAAATAATTGTAAGACATAATTCAATATTAGTATCTCAAGATTCTTGATAACTTTCCCATAATTTATTCTTCATTTCTGGCATTTAGTTAACATATCAACATCTTCTTATATGTTCCATATCAGAATTATAAGACATAATGAAGATTAAATTTATATCTTGTATCCAAATGAAACAAAATTTGTTAAATATGTTATTATCTCTAAATTCTTTGAAAGTTCGATATGTGCTTTATATGAGAGCCTTAGTAATCCATTTGATATGTACTATCACATAGTAAGCTCCATTGATTATTATTATTTTATTTTTATTTTTATAGAGATATGCATAAAGTCAAGATCACTACTCGTAAGTAGTATGTCTTAACATACAAGGCCAAGAGTATGAATTTCTCCCCACTGATCTTGAGGTATATGCATAAATCTATAATAATTTCATCCAAAACTAGAAACATTTATAGTTTTGTTGAATTTCATATACCATTAACGGAAGCTGCTTAAATTTCATACTTTGATTTATAAAATTTGTAGACTAAAATTATCATTAATAAAGACTATTTTCACATTTAGTTAATGCATCTCTTAGGTACTGAGCTACAAATAACACTATGATAATTCTGAATAAGTCTTTCTTTGACATGAGAGAAAAACTTATTTATAATCAATGCATCATTTCAGAGTAAAACTTTGGCTACAAGTCTTGCTTTATACTGTTTAACATTGCTATTACAGTCATGTTAGGTCAGAAAGACCCACTTTCATACAACTGATTTGTCCTTCGAGCAATTAAACAATATCCGAGACTTGACTTTCAACCATTCATTTTCGCTCACATAACATCAATCCATTAATCAAAATTATTACACATAATATTTGTGAACCGGAAACCGAGTCTTTGCCATTCCATATCAAAATGAAATAATTCTTGTAAAAAAATTACTGAAATAACATGAATAACTTCCTTTCAATCTCTTTTGAGACCTTCTTAATGCCGGTTCATGTTGTTATCAAAACATTTCTTTATTGGCAGTAGTTATATTATGGAGTATTGGATCAGTAATTTGTGGTCTTTCATTATCTAACATTTCGACAATGAGAAAATTCACAACATCTGTAAAAGTCTTAGATAAAGGGATTATTATCGTCACTTCTCAAACAGATATATCCATGTACTCCCACATATTAAGGCCATCACTAATGAATTTACATTTTCGGTTTCAATAAATCTCATCATACTATGGATAAAACATTAAAATATACCCTTGGATTATTTAGGAAAACCAATGAACCAGTAATAGTTTTCAAATCCATTCTTGAGAATGTAAGCCCTTAACTCCAACTTACAGGTAGTTTAAACTAGGTTTCCATCCTTTCACAGTCCAAAGTGTGCCTTTGAAACTGCTTTACTGGAAATCTATTTAAATTACACAGTTGTAGAAAGAACAAACATTCACAAATGTATAGCCATTATGCATGGCTCATCATGCTTATAACCATTTTCATAAAAGTATGATTTAGCCTGTTGATATACACCATTATGCCAAGGATAAGTTGGCCTTGTGTATTGAGCAACAATTCCAAACTTTTGGAGATACTATGCAAAAGATTTAGGATATTATCCTGTTTTGTCATACTTTTCACAATATTCACCACCTTTGTCAGACTTTATGATTTTCACTTTATCTATAATTTCCTCTCAATTTCAATAATGAATGTTCGAGAAAACATCCATGGATTGAGATTCATAATGCAATCGATAGATTTACACAGTAACGCGAAAAATCATCAGGTGATAAACAATTTTATATTCCAAAAATTGGACCATTAAAAGTCTACAAAATAATCATAATCAACAATTAATAAGAACAAAAGATGAAATTTATAATGGAGATAAATGACAATTAAGCTTACAATAGTTTCATACCTTCAATAAGATTCTCCTGTGGGTAAAACCTTATCAAGGAACAATGTGAGACATGAAAAAACATCAATAGGTATTTTATCTTCTCATACACACGACCTTATGTTTGTTTAATACCACAACTAGAGTCACTCGTGGGCGAATCTCGTCCTATCATGTATTAAAAAACTCAAATAATTCTAATTTTCAACCTAATACATCAGAATAATACTCACCTATGGGTAGCTATTATTTTACATGTATATGAAACATTTAGATAACCTTAATGCTTGTTTAAACGTGTGAACCCAAAAACTACTTGTGAGCAGTATTGTTTTAATCGTTAAATCAAACTAAAAATACTCCAAATATACAATAGTTACAAGATAAGAGTTTAGTATCACTGTGGTGATAACAAAACAATCCAGCAAATATGTACAATTACAAATATCACATTAACTTTTCTTGTGATGTTGCACAATCCCACTCAATAATATGGACATACTTGATCTGATCATAAAATTAGTCGATTATAAATAATTATGAGTAGCCCTAAAACATTAATCACAAAAATTTATCCCAAAGCATGTCATATAGAAAATATAAAAACATTAACCCCTTAATTGAAAAAAAGAGAGGGGGATTTTGTGTTTCCCCCTCAAAATAAATAGCTAATTTGCATTACCCCCTTTATAAATTACTAATAGGTGAAACCCCCTTTAACCTAGATGTGCCGTAACAGACCAGTTAAGTCAGCACGTGCAGTGCGCGTGTGTGCCATAAAAAAAAGGCTTTTGTTACTCTAATCCAACGGTCAGATGATATATACCCTTGGAACCCTAATTTTACACTTAACATCGATTACTGCACTATCGCCTCTTCCTCCTCCTCCTCCACCTCTCATAGTGAAACTGATGAACACGAGCAGCTACTGAACTTGAACTTTATGACTAGAGCAGACAGAAAAAGTTAAAGGTGAATGGAAGAAAGAAATAAAGCTAGCTACTAATAAAAAATCCAGATTGAATTTCAATTGCTGTATTTTTTGTTTTTTAAATAATTTTATCAGAAGAAAATTAAGTCAATTCAAAAATTAATCAGGGTTTGTAAATAATTTGGATTTGAAGCAGTGGATATTTAAAAGGAATTTAACTGATTAATTCTTCTTCTAGGACGTAGAGTTTTTGAAATAGCAGAAATGTTAGGTTTGTATGATTTTTTAATTCAATCGTTAGATATTAGAGGAAGTAGAAGACAAGTAAAGAAGAAGACGGGTAAAGAAGAAAGTTCCAGAGATATTCAAGGAAAAAGAAGACGAGATCTATTTTAGGTTTTTTTGACTTTTTTTTAATGGCACACACGCGCACTGCACGTGCTGACTTAGCTGGTCTGTTACGACGCATCTAGGTTAAAGGGGATTTCACCTATTAGCAATTTATAAAGGGGGTAATGCAAATTAGCTATTTGTTTTGAGGGGGAAACACAAAATCCCCCAAAAAAATAAATAAAATAAATAAATCCAAACATGGCGAACATTTCTTAACCCAAAATTGAGCATTAAGCAAGTCTATAAGTATGTCTCTATAATGAATTTCATTGGAAAAAAAATTCTTTGATGCATCACTAGTCTAATTTGATGCAAGTTTGAAAAATCGTGATGAATAACACATACAATGTGGATTAAAATGAAGGGTGTTAGAATAGGCAATGAACATCATATATTTCACAAATATGAAGGAATTTATCCAAAAATAAAACTTTAATTTCTATAGAAGATGCAATAAGTTTTCGAATAAAACAACATAATAAAAATATTCATAAAAATTTAAAAAATCCATAATAGGCTACTCAACTGGATAATGAGTTAATTAAAGTAAATTTTCTTTTATGCATTTTATAAGAAATAATGAAAAATTAAGCAAAATTTACTTAATCATGATCTTTACTGTTATGTCTAGTAAATGCGGTCTAAATTGGCACTCAGGTTAGAAAAGTGGAGAAATGATACTAGACACTCATTAAGACGAAAAAAAAACGATTCATATCCATGATGTATAACCAAAAATCATACCCTTAAGTGTCTTTTTAAACATGTGAACTTGAATCACCTGTGGGTAATTTTTGTTTTAATATATTTAAGCAAAACAATATTATAAGCACTTGACAATATAATGATTATGGCTGTGGTGATTGCCAAACAACTTAATAATAATGCCATTATCATAATAATTCGATAATCGCTAAACCTTACTTTTACTGTTTTGCGAATTCGTGCTTACAATAACATTATGATTATTGGTAAGATAAAAATACTCTAGCTCACTGTGGTGATAACTAAAGAATCCCAACATAATATTCTTAAGAACAATAATCTCATACAATTAAAAAAAAGAAAATGGAGAAAAATCATACCATAATGCACATACAATTATTTTACAGTGCAAAGAAATGATTTTCATCATAAAGTTTATAATAACATTCGATAAAACATGGTTTTAGAGTTTCGATAAAGCGGAAGCATACTAGCTGTTTCACATTTCTTTGGGTAAAACAATTTTATAATCCTTTTGATATTATCATCATTTATAATTGTGCTGATTATGTAGCTTAATACAATCTATAATATCATGGAACCAAAACAAGCGTAATCGGATTCGGTCAAAACCAATTTGTCCCAGTTAAAAGCCAACCGTTAAAGTCAACGTAAAAGTTAACGAACATAAATCAAACATTCAAGTTGTCAGTGAAGGAAATGAATAATATTGTCCCACCATAAATTCACTTATAATGCCAAATTGACTTACCTTAACGTTTTAATGTGGAGCCCTTTAACATTTTCTCAAACTTTAATATTTTAGCCAATTAGATTTGTATGGACCCGTCAATGATTTCAGACTTAACCTCCTTGATCCTTATGGCTCTCGGACAATTAAAACGAAAAGATTTTCACTGTTTAAGATTATTATATCCCATTAATATTTCATGCCGAATAATAATTCACAGTTTATTACCCTTATTAGCCCACATACCTATTATAAAAAAAATAAAAAAAGTTGTCCAACTTAAATGCACATGCCCACTCGGTAATCTTTTGCCTTCCAAATTTAGGGAAGAGACAAATTCCAAGCATTAATGCAGGCGCATATTTTCTCTGTACGTTTAATTTCGATTTAAGTTTTATGAATTGATTGATCATGAAAACATCGTCACTATCAAATGGATGTAACTTTGATGTGAAATATAAACATAGCGGCAAACAAAAAAATAATACGTAATTGCATTTTATCAATGGACGATCATGAGTTCCAAACACTAGCTCTAGATGCCAACTATAAGATTTGATTTAGGATCATTGAACTTCATGATAATCACGTAATCAATCTGCAAGAATGGTTTATGAGAAATACCTTATACCGCTAATCCGTAGTCAGTCATCGATTATCTCACTGTAGCCGTAATACCTTGTGGAACTTCTTAGTTTCTCCTTCTTGACCTTTTGTGTAGTGAACAATAAAATTCTTGAACCAATACTGATGGTTATTGAGTTCCTTTTATAGGTATAAGGAGGACCAATGTTCATAGGATGTAGAATTAACATTCAATCTCAACCGTCCATCAAGGAAGAGGGAATATGAAAGGATCACAAAATTGTAACCGACATATTTAGCAATATTCATAATTAACCAAGTTATTACATGGCCCAAAAGGATATTTATATGTGTAGAAATATTCTTACAAGCCGGTTAGGAACTTGGTAAGTCGGCATTCTATGATTTGTGTGTGTGTGTTGAAAACTGTCGATCAGTAGATGGTCTAACGATTTTCAGGAGAATGGTTATTTTGGGTATATTAAACCCAATCAAGGAAGTTTGAGCAGTGCTTCACTTGGTGGTGTGTCGTAATTTATCTGCATTGGGGGTTGGGTAAGCAAACTCACCAATGGTGGAGAACAAGATGAAGTTTGTAGTAAATTTGTTCCGGTCTTGAATTTGCGTGTATAATAGAAGGAGATGATATAATTGAGGCAAAGTGATTAATATTAGCCATTTGCTTTTGGACTGATCTTATCTTTTTCCTAATAAAAGTAGTGGATCAGTATAGGCACTCAAGTGTCTTCCATCAGTTAGTTCCATAACAGGTACTGATTTACCAGATGCCTATTGGCATTATAATTACTAGAGGATCCATGCTAGTAAGCTGGACAATTGAAGCCACCAGTAATGTTGTTATATACATTATCTGCTTCCTGGCTTATGGATGCACTATTTCCCAGGCTTTCAGCGAAACACGTGTGAGCAAAGGATTGTCCCTGGTACTCTCTGTTGGGATATATGTTTTTAAACGAATTGTTTTGTACATTTATATCAACAATTCGAGCTTGGCCCAGTGGTTAAGCATTTTGGACCTAGAGGATAAGGTCTAAGGATCGAATCCCTCCCCCAACTGACTGTGTATATATATATATATATATATATATATATTATATGTATAACATTAGTCCGGAAGCGGGGCCTTGGGGGTCTTGGGAGGTCTCTTGATCTTGAATTTGGAAAGTAAAGATTCTTTCAAAACGTTTTCACTGGTTTTAATTACGGATTAAACTTTATTTATTCTGGCATAAATTATTTGACTGTTTTGGACTGTTACAGAGGATTTTATGGAGACAATTAAAAACAAAATTTATTCCCATTAATTTTGTCTTAATTGCGAAGGCTATAATAAGCCAGTTTTGAGAACCAGAAAGGAACGAGTTTTCTTTTTTTCATATACTGTTTTTTGTGAATCAAGAGACCAAGTTTTCTGAGCAAGAATAGAGAGAGTAGAAGTGATCGATTTCTCATTGTGTGCGTGAGAGATCGAAAGAGAGTTTTTCTCGGATGTTTTATCCTGGGGGCGTTGTGACGAAGAAAGAACTTCTTGCACAAAAACTCAAGGCAGATCCACGAAACGTCTTAAAAAGAGCGACCTGGTCGTGACTCAGCCGTCACTTTATTTTGTGTTCTAATCTTTGTTTTGTAGGTGTGAAATCGGCAATTTTTCTAACAATTTTAAGACGAATCCTTCTGCCATGGAATCTGAAAAGAAAATTGTTGCTGATATCAATAATCCGTTCAAGTTTGAAGGACTTCATTTCAGAAGATGGAAGAAAAAGTTGTTCTTCTATCTCAAACTGATGAAGTTGCACATGATGGTGACCTCCATCAAACCAGCTGATCCAAAAGATGCAAAAGCTGTAAAAAAAAAACAACTCCAGCTGCAGCAAGTGCAACTCCTCAACAAACTGAAGAACCTGTTGTGACCCAAACTGCTGAAGATAGACAAAAAGCCTATGACAAATGGGTTGATGATGATTTTGATTGCAAAAGCTATATTCTCAATGCATTGTCTGACGATTTATATGAATATTACTCCACGTTTGATACTGCTAAAGATGTGTGGGATGCCTTACAGAAAAAATATGATACTGAAGAAGCCGGATCGAAGAAATATGTTATAAGACGCTACATGAAATATCAAATGGTGGATGAAAAATCAGTTGTTGCTCAGGCGCATGAACTTCAGAAAATAGCGCATGAAATTATGACGGAAGGTATGACAATTGATGAACAATTTCAAGTAGTTGTAATGATTGATAAATTACCTCCCACTTGGAAATATTTTCGTAATGCTTTGCGTCATAAGTCTAAGGAATTTTCTATTGAAAGTTTGATTGTTAAGCTCAGGGTTGAAGAGGAAGCACGGAAACAAGATAGAAAGGAAGAGATTCTTATTGTTTCCAATAATAAGAATCAGACTCAAGCGAGCTTGAAACCTAAGAAAAAACCTATGAAACCTTACCAGAACCAAAAGAAAGGAAAACCTAATCAAAACAAGATCACACACCCATCAAGGAATGTTCAGAATTCCAATTCTGAGTTCCATTGCTATGCCTGCGGTAAACCTAACCACATGGCTAGGGATTGCAGGAATAACAAAAGAAAGAATAATGCCCAAGCTAATGCTGTTGAAGGCGTTATAATTGTCATGGTTTCTGATCCGGAGATTTACATGGTTGGTGGATCCGATGGGTGGTGGATAGACAGTGGTGCTTCGCGTCATTGTTGTTTTGATAGGTCCCTATTCAAGACTTATGCAGAAATCAAGGATAAGAAAGTGTTGTTGGGAGACTCCCACACCACTAATGTGAAAGAATCTGGTACGGTAGAAGTGAAGTTTACTTCTAGGAAGACACTTATGCTAAAAGATGTCCTCCACACTCCAGAAATGAGAAAGAACCTTTTTTCCGGCTATCTTCTCAACAAGGCTGGGTTGTATCAAACTATTGGATCTGATCTTTACACAATTACTAAAAACCAAATGTTTGTAGGAAAAGGTTATGCTAATGATGGAATGTTTAAGCTTAATGTTGAAATGAATAAAATTACATCTTCTTCTTATATGGTGTGTACTTTTAATGTTTGGCATGCTAGACTTTGTCATGTGAACAGTAGATCAGTAGATACCATGAGCAAGCAAGGTCTTATCCTAAAACTATCCATGCATGATTTTGAAAAGTGTGAATCTTGTAGTCAAGCAAAAATAACCAAGAGTTCCCATAAATCTATTACTAGAGAATCTGAGCCTTTAGAATTGGTGCATTCTGATTTGTGTGAATTTGAAGGTATATTAACTAGAAATGGAAAAAGATATGTCATGACTTTTATTGATGATTTTTCAAATTATACTTATGTTTACTTGCTAAGTCATAAGAATGAAGGTATTGAAAAATTTAAGGTTTTTATTGCTGAAGTTGAAAATCAATTTGGTAGAAAAATTAAGAGATTTCATAGTGATAGAGGCATTGAATATGATTCTAAACCATTCACTGAAATTTATGAATCTTGTGGAATTATACATGAAAAAATTGCTCCTTATAAAACTGAAATGATTGGAAAAGTTGAAAGAAAGAATCGTACTTTTACTACTCTTGTGACTGCATGTTTGCTTAGTTCTGGTGCTGCCTCTCATTGGTGGGGATAAATTTTGTTGATTGTTTGTTATGTTTTGAATCGTGTTACAAATTCAAAAACAAAATTTTCACCTTATGAACTTTGGAAAAACAGAAAACTTAATGTTTCTTATTTTAGAATATGGGATTGTTTGGCTTATGTTCGTATTCCTGATCCTAAAAGATCAAAATTAGCTAGTAAAGTATATGAATGTGTTTTTGTTGGGTATGCTCAAAACAGTAAAGCTTACAATTTTTTTGATCTTAATAATAAAGTTATTATTGAATCTATTGATGTTGATTTCTTTGAAGATAGATTTCCTTTTAAATCTATAAATAGTGGGGGTTCTTTACCTAGTGATGTACCTAGCAAAATTTCTGAACTTAGAATAGAAGAACCTAGAAATGAAGAAACTAGAGATGCTGAAATTGAACCTAGGCGTAGCAAAAGGGCTAGTACTTCGACGAACTTCGATTCTGACTTTGAAGCTTATACTCTAGAGGAAGATCCTTCTAGTCTTCAAGAAGCACTGAACTCTCCTGAATCTGGTTTTTGGCAGGAAGCCGTAGATAATGAAATGGACTCCCATAATCTTAATGGAACTTGGCACCTAGCTGATTTACCCCTTGGTTGCAAAGCAATAGGTTGCAAATGGTTACTTAAAAGGAAGTTGAACCCTGATGGTTCAGTAGACAAATAGAAAGCTAGGTTGGTAGCCAAAGGCTTTAGACAAAGAGAAGATGTAGATTTCTTTGATACTTATTCTCCTGTTACAAGATTGACTTGTATTCGTGTTTTGATTGTTGTTGCTGCTGTGCATAATCTTGTTGTTCATCAAATGGATGTTAAACAAGTTTTTAAAATGGTGAATTAGAAGAATAAATTTACATGGAACAACCTGAAGGTTTTGTTGTTCCAGGTCAAGAACAAAAAGTATGTAAGTTAGATAAGTCACTTTATGGTTTGAAACAAGCGCCTAAGCAATGACATGAAAAATTTGATAACTTGATGATTTCACATGGTTTCAGAATTAATGAAAGTGACAAATGCATATACTATAAGTTTTAAAACAATGCATGCATCATGATTTGTTTGTATGTGGATGATTTGCTGATTTTTGGTTCAAACTTGTCTGTGGTTGAAGAAACTAAGAATATGCTGAAGTCTAACTTTGAAATGAAAGATTTGGGTGAAGCTAGTGTAATTATGGGAATTAAGATTACCAGAACTAATGATGGTATTTCTTTGGATCAATCTCATTATATTGAAAAGATTTTAAAGAAGTACAACTACTTTGATTGTAAACCTGTGAGTACTCCTTTTGATGCTAGTGTTAAGCTGTTTAAGAATACTGGTGATAGCATTAGACAATCTGAATATGCTAGTATAATTAGTAGTCATCGTTATGCAACTGATTGTACCAGACCAGACATTGCATATGCAGTGGTTTTTTTATGCAGGTTTACCAGCTGTCCTGGTTTGGAACACTGGAATGCAGATGAGAGGGTTATGTGGTATCTTAAAAAGACCGTTAACCTAGGATTACACTATAAGAGGTTTCCTGCAGTCCTTGAAGGATACTGCGATGCTGATTGGAACTCTCTTTCAGATGACTCCAAAGCCACTGGTGGATATTTGTTTAATATTACTGGTGGTGCTGTGTCTTAGAAGTCAAAGAAACAGAAAATTCTGGCTCAATCTACGATGCAGTCTTAATTGATAGCACTAACAGCAGCTAGTGAAGAAGCAGGATGGTTGAGAAACTTGCTTTCTAAACTTCCTGTATGGGATGAACCGATACCATCTATTATGATCCATTGTGATAGTACCGCGGCTATTGCAAAAATACAAAACTGTTTTTATAAAGGGAGGAATCGACAAATACGTCGAATGCACAGCACAATTAGAGAGTTTATCACAACAAATGTTGTAGTGTGGATCATGTTAGATCGTAAGAGAACTTAGCTGATCCTTTGACGAAAGGATTAGCTACATAAAAGGTATTATATACCTCTAAAGGCATGGGACTTTTGCCCACTAGAAATTGAGTCATTTTGTGATGGATACCCACCTAGAAATAGGTTTAAAGGGAATAACGATTCACAAATGATATGGAGATAGAATCATGCATCTTTCCCATGGCATGATATCCTGAACCGGTTAAGGTTGAGTTCTTAAACTCTTAATGATGTCTATAGCTCTGTATAGAGTGGGGTACCAAGCTACAGGAGTACCTTTGATAGACTTCCTTATGTGAATGAGAAAGTGTGGCCGCTTTCTATGAACATGGGCAGTTCTCTAGAACATTCATTGAAACTGGGATAAGCACAAGGCCGTAATGTGCTGGCATTTAGGACATTACTCTTAGTATAATTGTGTGTGTGTTAAGTAATCTGTTCTCTCCATAGAGTTCAAAGACATATGTTCACTCTGTGTTAGAGTTCATAGAATTTAATACTATGTAAAGGTTCAAAATCGAAAGATACCTTTGCTTATGCACATAACTATATGGATCTTGCTCAGTGTTTTTAAAAAATATAAGTGGGGGATTGTTGGGATATAAGTTTTAAAAGAATTCTTTTGTACATTTATATCAACAATTCGAGCTTGGCCCAGTGGTTAAGCATTTTGGGCCTGGAGGATAAGGTCTCAGGATCGAATCCATCCCCTTACTAATTGTGTATATATTATATATATATATATATAACATTAGTCCGGGAGCAGGGCCTTGGGGGTCTTGGGAGGTCTCTTGAATTTGGAAATTTTTTGCACTTTTAAAAAAAGATTCTTTTAAAATGTTTTCACTAGTTTTAATTACGGATTAAACTGTATTTATTCTGGCATAAATTATTTAACTGTTTTGGACTGTTACAGAGGACTTTATGGAGACAATTAAAAACAAAATTTATTCCCATTAATTTTTTTTTAATTGCGAAGGCTATAATAAGCCAGTTTGGAGAACCAGAAAGGAATGAGTTTTCTTTTTTCCATACACTGTTTTTTTGTGAATCAAGAGACCAAGTTTTCTGAGCTAGAATAGAGAGAGTAGAAGTGATCAATTTCTGATTGTGTGCGTGGGAGATCGAAAGAGAGTTTTTCTCGGCTGTTTTATCCTGGGGAGTTATGACGAAGAAAGAACTGCTTGCACAAAAACTCAAGGCAGAGCCACGAAACTTTTTAAAGAGAGCGACCTGGTCATGACTCAGCCATCACTTTGTTTTGTGTTCTAATCTTTGTTTTGCAGTTGTGAAATCGGCAATTTTTCCAACAATTTTAAGACGAATCCTTCTGCCATGGAATCTGAAAAGAAAACTGTTCATGATATCAATAAGTCGTTCAAGTTTGAAGGAATTCATTTCATAAGATGGAAGCAAAAAAAATTCTTCTACCTCAAACTGATGAAGTTGCACATGATGGTGACCTCCATCAAACCAGCTGATCCAAAAGATCCAGAAGCTGCAAAAAAAGCAACTCCAGCTGCAGCAAGTGCAACTCCTCAACAAATTGAAGAACCTGTTGTGACCCAATCTGCTGAAGATAAACAAAAAACCTATGACAAATGGGTTGATGATGATTTTGATTGCAAGACTATATTCTCAATGCATTTTCTGGCGATTTATATGAATATTACTCCACGTTTGATACTGCTAAAGATGTGTAGGATGCCTTACAGAAAAAATATGATACTGAAGAAGACGGGTCGAAGAAATATGTTGTAAGCCGCTACATGAAATATCAAATGGTGGTCGAAAGAGAGTTTTTCTCGGCTATTTTATCCTGGGGACGTTGTGACGAAGAAAGAACTGCTTACACAAAAACTCAAGGCAGAACCACGAAAGGTCTTCAAGAGAGCGACCTGGTCGTGACTCAGCCGTCACTTTGTTTTGTGTTCTAATCTTTGTTTTGCAGGTGTGAAATCGGCAATTTTTCCAACAATTTCTTATCGTTCCTTCACTTTGGATCATCTTGTTTTGCTGAGAACTAACATCTCCATAGGCTGTACTGTTGGTGACATTAACTACCTTTCTAATATAACAACATGGAGTCGAGCTCCTTCATTTTACATCCATATATAATTTTGAACCTAAACTTTTCCTTTATACTAATGTAAGATGTATTTGGTAACTAATTCATTACAATCATTGTTATAGGAACTAGACTTTCATTTCTGCCATACTGTAAACACTGCCAGTTGCCTAGTGACAGTAAGAACAGTTCATCGATTAGCATTTTCGCTTACCTTATCCCAAAAAACAGTCTAGTTATGCAATTCCAATATGATCAACGTCCCACTAGATAACACTAGCCATTATGAGTAGGTAGTAGATTCCTCATATTTATCCACTTTATGTGTAACATCCTAATTTCCGTCCCGTTCCAGCACACAAAACCCAAGCCCAAGCTTGGCTACATCATCCAAAGTCCATTTTTAGCAATCTAACCATTCTACTATTCTAGTCTCAACACATACTTAGAATTTTATCCAGGAAGAATCGGCCATTGGATCATCAAGAATTTGAAATACTTAGACAATCTAGGATATTTTTAAAAATTGGATTATTTTCCTTAAATATGTGTATAATCTTAACTCTTAAGAAGAAATAACAATAAGATAAAAAAAAAGGATCATATATAGATCTAAAAATTATCAGCGATCAACTAAGCTTATTTTCGAAATTTCAATATATTTAACATTTCAGTGTCAAACGTCATTGGTTAGTAGAAGAAAGTATCAATCGATAACATCCCCAATGAATCATCCAGAGAATCTGATGATAGTTTATATATTACACCTTCAAATAAAATTGAAAATCTGGTACTTTGCAAATCCATAAGGTATGGCTTTTGGGTTTTCAAAATAATGTGTGTAAAAAGAAGTGTTTCGAATCATTGCTAATTAACTCAAACCTAATTAGAAAAAAAAGTTGAAGTATTTTGAATTGGTTATTGATACGAACAAAGTCAGGAAAATCTCTGAAATGATTTCAATTTTTAATACAATATATTAGCTCCGAATCAAATCCCTTTAAATATAAGATATTTTATCTCGTGGGAATCATCACCAGTTCCCTCACGAAGTTTTAATTATTGGGTTTGAAATGACGAAGGTACCAAGTAGACCATAATCTTTTCGATATCAACCTATTCAATACACACCTTGTGTGATCTAATATAGATAGGATCTGTCAAGAAGATTACAACAACAAGATGGACACTTGGTGTATAGTATCAGTTTGAAACCAACCAAACTATGGGATCAAACCAAGTGTTTGATTAATGTACAAGTGTATTTACTTTAATTATAATGACAAAGCTATATAACACTGAAGTAAAGTAAATCACACGACACGAGGTTTTGTTAACGAGGAAATCGCAAATGCAGAAAAACCCCGGGACCTAGTTCAAGTTTGAATACTTTTAGAATTAAGCCGTTATATAAAGACTACCTACAAATTCGTATAGTTGGGACCAAGTAAACCAACTCCAAGTTACTCAGTTCGTTAAGTATCCCTGCGCCTATTACCAATTTGGTTTATGCACGTGAATCCTAAAATAGAGTCCACTATCTTAAGTCGCTTCACCTGTTGCGAAGACTTGTGTCACTCAACTCATTTGGATCGTATTCCGAAACAGTAAAGAAATAACCTATTTCAGTAACAGCTCTATCAATTTCCCAGATCAACAAGTTAACTAGAGATAAGTTAAGTTCTGAAGGTTCTTCGTTTAGTTAATATAAACTTCTTTATATCGGTTAGATCAACTAAGACCAAGACTGCCGAAATAATCAACCTTAGTTCACAAAACTATCATAGTAGATCTCAAAGAGAAATACCTTACCAATAGATTGTCGATCTGTATAACAAGCTATAATAGGTCTATCGAGATAAACAAGCTTGTTGGATCCCAGTCAATCAAGTGTGCCCGAAGTTATTACAAAGATCAGAATACCAAAAAGAAATCTTCTGGTCTTCAAATCTTTAGTCTTCAAAGTACCTACACAAATTGACTCCTCTTATTATCGATCACGCATAGAACAGAGTCTGTTAACAATGGATGATCATAAGACATATCTTCAGATCTAGATGCAGTAAAGCAGATCTGAAATCATTGATCCTTGAACTAGTTCGAGAGACCTTATATCATAAGAGGAGGATCACAGAATAAACAACTAGATTTATCAAGGTTCAACGCACCGTCAGTCAATCAAATCAATAATTGAAAATTAAATAAAAATATGATCTAGTTTCCCACCAACGATACTACTAGAAGCTTCTTGATCCCAAAGAAGTCTTTAAACGAAGCGCATGTAAGAGATTTCACCTAACTAGGATAATCTCCTATCCAATGAGTATTATGAAAATACTACTAGCAGGCTTCCTCACACAAACATGAAGCTCCGTGTGTTCTGGGATGAGTTTGCAAAAATGACAAACTTCACTAGCTATTTATAATGACCAAGGTAGTTTGGATAACAAGAAATTACCAAACCCGAAAATACAAAAGATATGCAATATATGCATATTTCCGGTTTTATAAATATTCCAACTGTAATTCAACTAATGCACAAAAGTCTCTCTTGGATGAAAACTACATATTAGCTAGCATAAAGAATATACTTTACTAAAATAAAAACCAAAGATTTTCTTATCCACGGGGATATGAATGGCGCATAATTTCCGAATATCAATAAGATATTTTGGAATGTTTCGGTTTGGGTCTCGCCTTGAGTATCATGGAAAATACTTGAACATTAAGTAATAAGAGTTTAGCACATGTTCAAATACTATGTCGATATCTTGTGAACTTTCCATATTAACCAAGTCATATTTTCGGAAGCTATCCAACCCCTAAGTTAATAGCCGAAATCGGAAAAAAATCATATTTGGTCAACATTAAGGATTGGTCCATCTAGATATCCTTGTGAGGGGATTGGTGCTGCTGGAGATCCTTGGGACCGGTTCTAGTAGAGATCCTTTGATTCCTTTCAACTACGAAACAAGTTTCACAAGTGTACTTCCTTAAACTCATGAGTTAGACATAGTTTTCTAGGTATAGAATCAAACCAAAAATTCTACACACTAACTAATAATGAATTACAAAGTAGTGTTATGTCGAATTTACGAAGTTCAAAAGATAAACATTATACTTCGTAATCTAATATATGAAAGTTGTATATAACAACTAGTATATACTTCATTGACACTTTGATCATAATAGAATGATCACGTCACTAGTACTAGAGATACATAAATATACTTCATATATTATGTTTTCAATCTAAACGACTTCAAAGAAACGTTAATAGAAATGGAACAAGTCAAGTCTGTATTACTAACCTCCAACAGAAAGATGATACGTCCGTTGATGTCGATACGTCTTCGAGTTTTCTGGAGTAACACGGGTAAGTCTCAACATTTCTTTTGTTCCTTGTCTAACCTAACGAAGTTGACTCTAGTCTAATCAAGAAGCTTCGAGTTTTGGAGCTAAAATATGACAACCAAACTTGAACACCAACGCTTAGTGGATTCAACCAAGCAATTCTCTAACAGGTTTAGCCATATATTGCACATGTTTCTAACGATTCACATGGTATCATCAAAGATACAAGTCTTGCTTTTAGGTTCCTCGAACAATTTGATTTCTCACACTTGGTAAATCCTTAATTCTTCCACCTCTTACTAAAATTAAAGATTGTTCTTACGAATTATGGCCAATACAAATACAGAGGTTAATCGTAGTCTGACAACTTTATGTTAAAGATTGTTCTTACGAATTATGACCAATACAAATACAGAGGTTAATCGTAGTCTGGCAACTTTATGTGAAGCAAAGTTTGGTTTTTTTAGGGTGAAATTAGTAGCGTCAACTTATAGATTTTTTATTTTTTGTAATTTCCTCCCAAGCATAATGTGAGAGGTTACCTTTGATTTACTAGAAATCGAAGGATAATTAGTAGCAGGTTATCAAACCGAATATTCATGTATCAAATTTGCTTCATTTTATGTTTTTTTTTTCTTAGTTTTTTCATTATTTGTAACTCCTAAATGAAGGACTAGCTAAGCTTAAAATCCAACTTAGGTCCTTCTACCAATAACTCGTTATGGTGTCATAAAATTTCATATTTAGGTCACTAACAACGTGAGTTTTGATACTCAATAGGTATAGAAGCAATAAAACAAATTTTATAAACAACCATAACAAAAATCACGATTCAACATAAGTATACATAACGATTCGTATCAGAAATCACCCAGGAGGCAACCATCAACTTTGATGGAAATCGAACCACCTCGTCTCTGCAACTCCCTAAGTGGGTCAGAAAAGATTCCCTAAGGATAACTTGTATCCTATCTGAGATCAAAACCTTTTAATCCCAGTGGCAACCAACTCTCTCGGACCAAAACTAGGAGGCAATCATAAGTTTCCAATGATTGCCTCCCTCAATTCTGGGAGGCACCCATTAACTCCTAAGGACCGTATATAGAGAGAAAACCATCAGTTCCAAGGACCATGACCCGTACGCGTAAACAATAATCATATGCATAATGTGTTGGCAACATCGCGCTGGCGAAATGATAAAAATTATCGAACCTTAAAAACAAAGACTTTTAGAAAAATAATTTTAGAGATTTTTGTTGCACAGTCTATAAATGTTTTAAACGTAAAATACAATCAGTTTAGGAGTCAGTATGGCGCCCAAAAAACATCATTTAAACGTTAAAAAAATAGGTTTCGGGTTAGTGTTGCGTTTACCTCAATTGCTTTCTAAAAAGTGGTACTAGGTTCTTGGATGAATGTTCGGTGTTATCGAATGGTTATTAGGTGAACAATCAAATTAAAGTCTTAATAAAAATAGCTTGAATGTACAGGCTTGAGTTCGATAAGGAGCCTTGTGTGCTAGATATACAATGCTATAATTCTTTGTAGTTTTAATTCACTAGCACGGTAGCACCCTTAACCTAACAGAAAGTATCTTGTTGTTGGAGTTAAAGAACAACCCGAGAAAAGTGCATTTGAATCTTAACGAAGATGATTGTATGAAAAACAATGATTTTTAACGTGGAACCCGTGTAAGCTGCTCGTAAAGAAGCAAAACGAAGATGAAGACGCTGAGTCTTTTCGCTCATTTACAGGTAAAAATCATGGATGCCTCTATAAGTGACGTTTCTAACCTAGGAAATTTTGTACAATTACCTGCCATATAAATTGAGATTATAACTAGGAAGCAATGGAACTTTAACTCAATGCTTTATTGAGTGTATTATCGAAGAAGATGTTAGTCACATGTTATTTCATTCGGATTCTGTTTTAACTATACAGTGTTATATTTTATCAATTCGTTGGGTGTAAGATGGGCATTTTGAGAGGATGTTAAATCTCTTCTTAAAGGATGGTCCACAGGCTCGGTGATTCTCGTCATCCTTAATCTCACCTTTTTGGTAATTCTCTCTTTCACGTTCAGGTGGATCCTTATCTTCTCCTTCTAGTGATTATTGTTTTCTGTGTTTTTCCTTATCTTCTCCTTTTTTCTTTCTCTGAGTGTTTTTTCTCCCATCTCTTCGTTATTTTGGTTATGATGTCTTCTAGTTCAAATCAAGATTACGAAGATATTTTAAATAGAATGTCTAACATTTTTCATTACCCTCAATGTATTGAGTTTGAAGATCCATATGTACAATCTAATAGCCTTCCATAATGGAGAAAGCTTTAGTCTTCAAAATCAATCAATGGTAGACGATATGTTTATTTCATTCTCAATGAACAACTATAAAAATCGTTGAGGTCGTCTGGTTCATGAGTATCTCTGAACTTGGAAATAATATTTATATGGTGAGAATTTACCATCCTTGTGATTTTGAAGCCATTCTACGACACACTCCATGGTCATTAAATAATGAACTTGAAAAAGCGGGGGTATAACAACCACACCCAATAATTCGTTCGGCAATCTGTATGGACTAAACTCCAATATAATTCTGAGAGCACCAACTTAAAAGTGAGACTCAATCAAGAAATATATCAAAGAGCTTTATCTCTATTTCTCAACACAATCAGCAAATCAAACAGATAGAAATCCGTGAGCCTGATTGATATGAGAAATAACTTGGACGGTACCTAAGACCAATGCCCAAGTGTCAACAAACAAGGTCATATTTATCAACTGTGATTGAACTACGCACAACCTGTGATATTTCAATTATATAAACAAATATAATACGGAAAAAAAATAACACAGACACCAGAAATTTGTTAACAAGGAAACCGTAAATGCAAAAAAAAAAATGGGACCTAGTCTAGCTTTGAACACCACACTGGATTAAGCCGCTACAGACACTAGCCTACTACAAGTTAACTTCGGACTTGAATGTAGTTGATCCCTAACCAAGTCTCACACCGGTTAAGGTACAGTCGCGTTCCTTACGCCTCGAGAACCAAGTCGGATTCTGCGCACTTGATTCCCTTAGATAATCTCACCCACAACTAAGAGTTGCTATGACCTAAAGTCGAAGACTTATAAACAAATCAGTCTCCCATAGATATGTTTATTCTTTATTCGGTTTTGGTTACATCTTTTGATACAAAGATCAAGGTGGACATGAACCAATTGATAATCCGGTCTTATACTCCCGAAGAGCAGCCTAGAAATATCAATCACCTCACAATAACCTAACTAATTAACAGATGAAGTTATTGCGGAATCACAAGAGTCTGAGACGAAGACCTGTTGTGATTACCTTTTATATCTTACCCATCGGAGATAAATCTCGAGTGAATCTCAGGGAAGATAAAACTCAATACGATAGAACAAGTAAGATCAGAATACGCAACCACAGAGAAAATAGTTGGATCTGGCTTCACGAATCCCAAATGAAGTCTTCAAGTCGTTAACCTAATAATGGTTTTGGAAAAACCTAGGTTAAAGGATAATCCACTCTAGTTTTCCAGGATTAGGTTTTCCAGTTGCTAGAGTTCTCCCTTATATAGCCTTTCAAATCAGGGTTGCTTACAATCAAAGCTAAGATAGCTTAGTAACAAAGCATTCAATATTCACCGTTAGATGAAATCCTGATTTAAGATTCAAGCTAAGTCTGCTTAGAAATTAAGCAATCAATCTCCACCGTTAGATGGTCTTAGCTTGTTACACACAAATGAAATATACTTATATTTAGATATGGGTAACCTTACCTAAACGTGTATATTGAGTTGGCTCAATAACAGTTAACCGAAGTTAGCCATATGAACACTTTTGTCTTAACCATATTCATCTAACACTTCTAGATCAAATATGATGATCAATCAATCATGAAAGATAATCAAATGAATCTAATTGTGTTTCAAATAGAGTTGTTCAATTGTTCACTATCTCATAGAAATATATATGAACAAATTGAAACAAAATCGGATTGATTCGTAATCGTACAAAGTACTTATACAATAATTAATTCATGAACATTAAGCCACGGTTTGCAAAGTTAATTTGCATTCCTTAAAAAAAAAAAGTTCATGAGTATGAGAATCATACATAACCGATTTTAGAACATAACCACTGAGTTCGCAAATTAGGTACGCGAACAGCAGCTCCGGACCTTGGCCTAGTCAAGCCGTTGGCAAACCCGGTTCGCGAAAAACTGTTCCGGACCCAACTCAGGTAAACCCGTTCGCATACTAGGTACACAAACAAGAGTTCCGGACCTTCTCAGGTAAATCCTTTCGCATACTAGGTACGCAAACAAGAGTTCCGGACCTGAATCATCACAATACAGTTCGCATAATAGGTATGCATACGGTGTTGCATCCAGACATGGGTAATTGTTCAAAACTCTCATTTCAATCAATGAAACATCCTTAAAAGACGACAATGGTAATCTCACACATACCATTAGCTTCAAGTAATTTTCAAGTGATCGAATGATCAATACGAAACTTCCCAAGCTAACATCAAATGATTGTTTCAGACAAATTATGTAAGAGGTTCAAGGTAATTTTCACATGATCATCTTTGACTTAATATTTAGCTTCCAACAAATAAATTTTCTCCAACTAAACTCGTCAAGTATACGATATAAACTCGGCTCGAAATTTCAATTGTGTACAATGTAAAAGTCTATATAGCTATACGACTTAGTCTCATTAGAAGATAAAATAAAATAGACTTATGAGTGATAGATAAGTATTAGTCTCCACATACCTTTTGTTGATGAAGTTCCTCCAAGCTCCTCAGTAGATCTTCGTCTTCAATTGGTAAACGCTGTGAAGTCTAAAGCTCAACTACACATTCTATCCTAATCCGAGACATATCTATAAGTAGACTAGAAATCAAGTATATAGTTTTGATCAACTAAACTTGACAAACAAGCTTGAGATAGCAACGCTTGCGAGTTCGACCGAGCAGTGCTCTAACAATCTCCCCTTTGTCAATTTTAGTGACAAAACTATCAATACATATGGATTATAAAATAAATAAACTTTGTAGCTTCTCATCCATCATGCTTGATTTCCTTGGCTCTTCAACATTCCTTGAATTCTTCGCTACTCCAAGTACTCCAGCGATTTTGAACGTGTTCAAATCAGCATCATTGTTGTTGAAGATCCGTAGCCATAATAATAAGAAAACATATGTTCTCAATCATTGTTAAACAATGTCATAATATTATTATACAGAATCAAAGTCCAATTGCATCAAACCTTTGATATAATACTATGGTGATATGTATCTCTCCCCCTTAGTTAATACTTCCATCTTACAATGAAAACCACTCCCCCTTACATAATGATCCGTAAATCATATGTATGTAGTGTGAACTACCAAATAATTCTCCCCCTTTTTGTCAATATAAATTGTCAAAGGTACGAAAACTACGAGATCATAATGAAATTCTCAAAGAGATAATTCATGACTAAAAGAGAACATATCAATTTTGTTTCGATGATTTCACATATTCAAAACTTAGTGTATTCATCAAGGAGTTTATGAAGATACAAGATAACTCCTACAATATTCCACAACCGCACTCGCCACAAAGATATGGCAATTAAGCACAAGTTCAATTAAGAACTCTCCCCAATTCGATGTCATTCCCAAGAGAATAACATGAGCGACCTTACTTTTACAAGAAAAGAAGGATTTCTTTGGACGCGATTTGTTAATGTCCAAAATATCATCGATTAAACTAATCACAAGAGAACCTATATGATTAATTTAACCGGAAATGCTCAACATAAGAAGACTTACGGAGCCATGCAACACTGGGAAAGATCAATACTGCGGAATTTTCAAAAGTTCATTTTATCTTTTATCAATATTTGCATAAATACATAATAGACTTAACTGTTGAGCAATTATGAGATACTAGCACAGTTCATGAACGTAAAGGCATACATCTCATAAGCAATTGCAATAAAATCAAAAGATTAAATACTGCAAAAATCATCTTCCAAATAACTTTAGAATTTAAATAAATAAATCTAAAAATATTACAAGATGAAAATCGTTGAAATAGCGATGTGTAATCATAATATTTGCTATTTCAAACCCTAGTTATCCTTCTTAAACATAAGAATAAATTCTCATAAGATGTTTCCTAGACATCGTAGAGCTTTCTCCGGGGGTCTACGGAAAATTCCTTTTCATTATTAAAAAATCCATTGATTATAGGATCATTCAATTCTTCCAGATCTTCAGAAATGTCAGTTAAGAACCTTTTTCATCATTTGTAGACCTCTCCTTTTTCTTTCTTGAAGATTGGATTCCTTCACAAAGATACACATTAACTGCTTCTACTGCATCCCTTTTTGTTGTACCTTTAGTTACAGGGGCCATGATTCCGTATCTTTCAAAGAAAAAAGAGTGAAGGGCATTTTGATCATAATAAATAGAACACCAGAAATACCAAACCCTAAAGAGTTTTCAAAAGGCACTTTGAAAAAGTCTCCACGGTTCACGATCCATTATCAATTTTTGATAAGAAAATATTCACTTTGCAAAACTTAACATACATATCCTTATGTAAATTTTAAGATAAAAATAACCAACTTTTTTGATAAGAAAATATTCACTTTGCAAAACTTAACATACAAGACTTGAGCAACCTTGATGCAATCCTCATATTCTCAAGTTAATAATGAGGATGCAAACATCACTACAATTAGGTAGCAATGGAGTGAGCAAAATGCTCACTTCTTGTGTCACATATTGACATACTAGTGTAGCACAGATAAGAAGGAAGCAAACAAGTTGTTGGGGTTTAAGATAGGGTATAAGTTTCGTCAAAAACTTAATTAAAACCTGATTCTAGGATCAAGATTTAAGAGTTTGATAATTGATAATAAATTTTATAATTGATAATAATAAGAATGTGTTCTCTAAACAAGAAGGCATAGCCTTTAAATAGGTTCTCAAGAACCGACTAAAAGAAGGAAAAAAAAGGAATTCTAACTAAACTAGGAAAGCAAAGGACTTGCAAAGCAAGTAAACCAACCAGTCGTATGGGATCAACTGTTATAGTTGATACACGTTCCATGGATCAACTGTCATAGTTGATACACGCTCCAGGGGTCAACTGTCATAGTTGATACGTAGAAATATATACTACATCAGTCCCCCCTTCTTGAAAAAAACTCGCCCTCGAGTTAATGAATAGAAAGAATTTCACTCTCTCAATGAAATGTAAAAATTTCTTGCACATTGAAGATATTAGAGATATTCCAATTTGATGGAAGATCAATAACATATGCATTATCACTGATTTTCTTCAAAATC
Source organism: Papaver atlanticum (assembly GCA_023531105.1). NCBI lineage: Eukaryota > Viridiplantae > Streptophyta > Magnoliopsida > Ranunculales > Papaveraceae > Papaver > Papaver atlanticum. Next base: position 4,840,350 of record JAJJMB010008334.1, read on the forward strand.
TTGAATGGTCCATATTTCTTCATCTTGGTCTTGTTATAAGTACCAGTAGGAAATCTTTCTTTTCTGAGATGAATCATAACCAATTCTTCTTCATCAAAAGTCTTAAGTCTTCTATGTTGATTTGCATCTTCCTTGTACTTGTTATTAGAATCTGCAAGCTTTGACTTTACTTCTTGATGTATGAGTGAAGCTTTCTCAATAAAATTATCTGCTTTAGCATTTGGTTTACGCAGCTTGGGAAGCACCACCAAATCCAAAATATGATTAGGAACTTTAGAATAAACAATCTCAAAAGGTGTCTTACCTGTGGATCGATTGACTGAAGTATTATAAGAAAATTCCATATTTGGAAGGAGATTATCCCATTGCTTCTCTTTTCCTCCAATAACTTTGGCTCGAATCAGATTTCCTAAAGATCGATTGACCACTTCAATTTGTCCATCTGTTTAAGGGTGAGCAGTTGTACTATACTGAAGTTTAGTTCCCAAACGCATCCATAAAGACTTCCAAAAGTAGCTCAAAAACTTAGTGTCTCGATCAGAAGTAATTGTCTAGGGAATTCCATGCAAGCGTACTACTTCTTTGAAAAATAAATAAGCAACATTGGAGTCATCTGTTGTTTTCTTGCATGCTATGAAGTGAGCCATTTTTGAGTAACGATCAACAACCACCATAATAGAATCATTACCCTTGGTAGTACGTGGTAAACCAAGCACAAAGTCCATGCTAATATCCACCCAAGGAGCATCAGGTATTGAAAGTGGAGTATACAAGCCTGTGTTTTGAATATTCCCTTTAGACTGCTGACAAGCCATGCATTTTTGTACGTATTTCTGAACGTCTCGTTTAATTGAAGGCCAAAAATAACGTTCCTCAACCAAAGCAATGGTTTTATCACATCCAAAATGTCCTCCCAGGCCACTTCCATGTAATTCTTGGATCAAATGAAGACGTAAAGAACATTGTGGTATACATAAACGATTTCCTTTAAAAAGAAAACCATCTTGAATGAGATAATCATCAACACTGCCTGTTGAAGAACCACACTTTTCCCAGAGTTTATGAAATTCTTTGTCTTCACTATACGGATCTTTTAAGAAATCAAAAACCAAACTCTCATTTTGAGAGTAACAAGAAGATGAGCTCTTCTACTCAAAGCATCAGCAACTTGATTAAGTTTTCCACTCTGATGTTTAATAGAAAATGTGTACTAATTGATAGTAGATAACCACCTATCATGCATTCTATTGATTTTTGCTGAAGTTTTCAAAAACTTAAGAGCCTGATTATCAGTATTGACAACAAACTCACTGTGAATAAGATAAGGATGCTAGTTTTTAAGAGCTTGAACAAGAGCAATTAATTCTAACTCATAAGTAGACCACTTCTTCCCTGTATCTGAATTCTTTTCACTATAGTATGCAATTGGATGTCCTTCTTGAGATAATACAGCACCTATACCAACAATAGAAGCATCACAGTGAATCTCAAAAGGTTTATCAAAATTTGGCATGGAAAGAACAGGAGCACTACACAATTTTTCTTTGAGTAAATTAAAGCTTTTATCTGCTTATTCAGTCCATTCAAAAGTATCACGCTTCAAACAATTTGTCAAACCAGCTGCAATAGTGCTAAAATTCCTCACAAATCTTCTATAGAAAGATGTTAACCCATGAAAACTGCATACTTCACGTATAGATGTTGGAGTAGGCCAATCAACGATTGCTTTTATCTTAGAATCATCCACAGAAATACCAGTATTTGACATAACATAACCTAAAAAAATGACTCCATTTGTAAAGAATGTGCACTTCTTTAAGTTCACATACAAAACATTGTCTTGGAGTGTCTTAAAAACTTAAGATAAATGTGTAAGATGTTCTTCCTCATTGTTGCTAAAGATTAAGATGTCATCAAAATAAACAATGACAAATTTTCCAAGGAAAGGTTGCAAAACTTGGTTCATGAGATGCATAAAAGTGCTAGGAGCATTAGATAAACAAAAAGGCATTACTAACCATTCATATACGCCTTCTTTTGTCTTGAATGTTATCTTCCACACATCACCTTCACGGATATGTATTTGATGATATCCACTACGTAAATCAAGTTTTGTAAACACTTTAGCACCAGAAAGCATATCAATCATATCATTAATTCTTGGTATGGGAAACCTATATGGTATAGTGATTCTGTTTAAAGCTTTACAGTCTATACACATACGATGTCCACCATCTTTTTTTGTCTACCAAAAAGGCTGGGCTAGCACATGGACTTTTGCTGAGTCTAATTAAACCTTTTTGTAGCAAATCATCAACCTGACCTTGTAATATTTCATGCTCCTTAGGACTTAACCTATAATGAGGCTGATTAGGAATAGATGCTCCATGGATAAAATCTATTTGATGCTGTAAATCTCTCAGTGGAGGTAAAGTAGTGGGTAACTCATTAGGAAATAAGTCATCAAAATAAGATAATAAAGGTTGTACCTTGTCTGGAATTTCCATCATTGGCTTAGTAACTTCATGAGAACTATGAGAATGATTTTGTTGTAAAGAATGAACAATGGTAGCAACTAACGCATTGATCTTCTTGTCTGCTGGCTCTTTGAGTGAAACAGAAGATTGTAAAGGCCATAAAACTTTAGTAAACCCCTCATGGACAAAAGTATAAGTATTCTCATAGCAATTATGAACAACACGAATGTCATATTGCCATGGTCTTCCCAACAATAAGCTTGCTGCATTCATGTTAATAACATCACATAAAACATAATCTGAATATCCAGGGAAAGAAAACTTTACTAAACATTGATGAGTGATTTGCTGAGTGGAAGAGATGTTTATCCAACCAACTGAATACGGTTTTGGATGAAGAGTAACAAGTAAAGCAAGTTTCTCAACTAATTTTGCAGAAACATAGTTTCCTGTACTTCCACTGTCAATGATCATATTGCAAAGCTTCTCTTCAATGATACAATGAGACTTGAAAATATGATGTCTTTGTGTAAGACATGGTTCAGTGATTAATACTGGTTGAATTACCCCAAGAAAATCTGCATCATAGGTCTCATGTTCTTGTAAATAAGTAAATTCATCGTATCCTAATGCATCTTCTTCTTGTGTTTCATCTCGAGTTTCACTAATGTAAGCATGAAACTTACGACAATCACTAGAAGTATGGCCAGTTTGGTTGCACTTGTTATATCTATCCCCTCGAAACTTTGAATAAGGGTTAGAAGGTTTAGTTAAGGGAAGAAATTCCTGTTGATACTTATTACCTCTAGTATTGTGAGAAACATCTCGATGTTGAGTAGCCTGAGGTGACTTAGCAGATGGAATATGCATCATCGGAGCAGTTTCGGAAGGTAGAGATGGTTGGCTGGAAGGATTTGGTGCTTATGGTTGCTGATAAGATTGGCCAGCACTTCTGTCTTATGGATCAACAAAGATAGTTGATCCCTTTGAATATGGATCAACAACGACTGTTGATCCTTTTTCACCCTGGTAACCAGAATAAGAATTATATGGTCTGGCATCTTTATAATAATGTTGTTAACGAGCTTGTCGTGGATTTGCTTGTCTAAAAGTACTGAGTACACTCCTTTCTATTTTAATAGCTTGTTGAATGGCTTCAACCATTATAAACACGGATTGTGTCATCCCCTGTTGAATTAAGTTGTTCAAACCATCTATAAAACGTGCAACTAATTGTTCTTCAGTTTCATTCAATCGATTACGAGAAACTAAACCGTAGAACTCAGCTACATATTCTTCAACCAATCTGTCTCCTTGTCGACAGGTTTGAAGTTTGAGAAACAGTTGATGTTTATAATCTATTGGTAAAAACTTATCTCTTAATAAGTCTCTCATTCGCTTCCAGGTACGTATAGGAGGTTTGTGATATTTACTACGATCTTCACAAAGCGTTTCCCACCAAGCTGCAGCTCCACCTTTTAGTTTATATGCTACTAGTTTCACTTTAGAAGATTTAGGGACGTCCATGAAGCCGAAAAAAGATTCTACCTCATAAAACCAATCCAGTAATTCCTCAATTTGTAAACCACCATGAAAGTTATGTATATCAGCTTTTAACTTGTATTCAGATAGATTTCCATAAGGATTCATACTAGACTTTAATATTTTATCATCTATCCACTTTTGATATTTTTTCTCCTCGGCTTTGTCATCTTCATCACTGTTGATATACACAACAACAGGTTTTTTGTTAAGAGAACCTTCAAGTGGTTCTTTGTGTTGAAGATGATGTGAGACATTCTCTGGAATAAAAGTATTCTGAACAAAAGAACCATCCTTAACTTTCTTTGTTTCATCATCTTCTTGATATTTTGTTTTAGTTTCTTTTTCTGCAGTTTTCTTTTCTCCTTCGTCACCTTGAATATCGTCCCACTTAGGCATATTAGTGTCATCTAAACCAGCATGTTGCCATAACTTGTCAATATAATCTCCATGGAATATTAACCTCTTTTCGACAGTGTCCAATTTATCTGTAAGAGTTTTGATGCTTGTTTCACTGGTTTCAAATTTGTTGTCAAGTTTGGTTTCGATTGGTTTTAAGAGTCTCTCAACTACTGTGCCAAGATCAGCTAGGGTAAGAGGTTTATCTGCCATTGAAAATTACAGAAGAAGATGAATAAAGTTGATGAAAATTTAGGGTTTTGAGTTGCGGAAGCGGGTTTAAGAATCTGTTTCTAGATAAAAATCTTAAAACTTTGTATCTGATATCAACTAGTGTAGCACAGATAAGAAGGAAGCAAACAAGTTGCCGGGGTTTAAGATAGGGTTTAAGTTTCGTCAAAAACTTAATTAAAACCTGATTCTAGGATGAAGATTTAAGAGTTTGATAATTGATAATAAATTTGATAATTGATAATAAATTTGATAATTGATAATAATAAAAATGTGTTCTCTAAACAAGAAGGCATAGCCTTTAAATAGGTTCTCAAGAACCGACTAAAATAAAAAAAGGAATTCTAACTAAACTAGGAAAGCAAAGGACTTGCAAAGAAAGTAAACCAAACAGTCGTATGGGATCAACTGTTATAGTTGATATACGTTCCAGGGATCAACTGTCATAGTTGATACATGCTCCAAGGGTCAACTGTCATAGTTGATACGTAAAAAGATGTATTACATCACATACCAAGGTTTATTGTATAAACAGACTTCTTACCTCGTCTGATTATGGTTCTTCGAGACTTCTTCTTGGCTTCAGAGGTTCCCCGTTGGTTACTCAAAGACAGATTCATCCTTTGCATGTCATTCTGAAGCTTGGCAATTCTTTTGTTGTTCTTTTTGAATTTCCAACACTTACTTTGAACATGATTCACATTTTCACAAAACAAGCAATTCAGAAAGGAATTTTTGTTTTTCCGATTGGCCTCATGTTTATCACAACCTTCTACATCCATCTTTCCAGAACCGTCTGGAACAAAGGAGTTGTTTGTGCTCACAGTCTTGCTTTTGAACCCTATACCATTTGTGTTTCTAGAGGACTTCTGACCAAATAACATTGTTGAGATCTTGTCAGAGCTTCCAGACCACCTTTGCAGGTCACACTTAAGAGTATCAATCTCTTTTTATTTTAGAGATAGGGTTCTGGTGAATTCATCATTAAGACAATCAATCTCAATATTTTTCACCTGAAGTGATGATTCAAGTTTCTCCAACAAAATCTTTAGTTGAATATTTTCTTGGTGAATTTCTTCATTTTTATCCAAGAATTCCAAAATCTCAGTGTCAGACTCGTATTCTGAATCAGAATTTGAGTTAATAGAAGTTTTTGTTATGAGAACTGAAATTTCTGTGCAAACTTCGGAAGTATGCATATCATTGACCAACTGACATGATTTTTCTTGTATTGAATCATCTGAAGCATCAGAGAGAGTGTTGTTTCTCAGATCTTTTGCTTTTCTTCACAATATCCTTGATCTTTTGTGTAATCAATGACCTATCACGATCAACATGATTAGGACAACATTCATCAGCCCAAGACAAGTTAGAAGATTCACTTGTATTGGTCACAGCATTGAACGCAGATGTTCTGACTGTGTTCTGATTATGATCAAGTATTTTTTAACTTTCCAACAAGTGAGTTTCTGGAAAGTGTTTCAAGGTTATTTCCCTCAATGATGGCATGTTTATTAGAATCGTATCTAGCTGGCAGCGATCTGAGAATTTTCATCACAATGTCCTTTTCAGAAATAATCTTACCCAACCCAAAAGATGCATTAACAATTTCAGACACTTTGTGATTGAACTCATAAAATGAATCTACATCATCCATATGAAGGTTTTCCTAATTAGAATTTAGGTTTTGAAGCCTAGCTTCCTTTTCAGAGGTATTCCCTTCAAATACGATTTCTAAGATATCCCAAGCATCTTTAAACCGAGTGCACGTAGTCACACGGTGCTAAAGATCTGGGGTAATGGCATGGATGATAACATTTAATCCGTCAGAATTTTTCTTTGCAACAAGAATCTCAAGATCATCATATCACCAATATCCTTTGGAACAGTTACCCCGGCTACTGTAACTACTGGAGGATTATAGCCATTAACAATATGAACCCATGATTGAAAATATCGCGCTTGTAGAAAAGCATGTATAGAAATTTTCCACCATAAGTAATTCGAGCCATCGAAGACTGGCGGTACATTTATAGGTATATCACTTATGTACATAGAGTCAAATTGCTACAAACACAAAATTATGAGGTCTTAGAGTGTTTGTCTGCTCTGATACCAATTAAAAAAACGGGGGTATAACAACCACACCCAATAATTCGTTTGGAAATCTGTATGGACTAAACTCCAATATAATTCCGAGAGCACCAACTTAAAAGTGAGACTCAATCAAGAAATATATGAAATAGCTTATTCTCAACACAATCAGCAAATCGAACAGATATAAATCCGTGAACCTGATTGATATGAGAAATAACTTGGACGGTACCAAAGACCAATGCCCAAGTGTCAACAAACAAGGTCGGATTTATCAACTGTGATTGAACTATGCACAACCTGTGATATTTCAATTATATAAACAAATATAATGCGGAAAACTAATAATACAGACACCAGAAATTTTGTTAACGAGGAAACCGCAAATGCAGAAAAACCCCGGGACCTAGTCCAGCTTTGAACACCACACTGTATTAAGCCACTACAAATACTAGCCTACTACAAGTTAACTTCGACTGGAATGTAGTTGATCCCTAACAAAGTCTCACACTGATTAAGGTACAGTCGTGTTCCGTACGCCTCTAAAACCACGCCGGTTTTTGCGCCGTTGGTAGCTATTCTTGGTGTAAATCCGTGTGAAAAAGATTGATTCTACCTTCAAAGGGAAAATGATTTTGCAGTATTAATCTTTATGGTTTTATATATTGCAAATTGTTATGGGATATGTTGTTTACATCCGTGACCCTTGACTATCCCATAATTGTTCAAAAGATAACTCTATTATATGTCGATATGAAAGTATTGATAAAAAATAGAATGAACTTTTGACTACAAAAGCTAAGCCTATTATGTCATTTTTGATGGAAGATACAATGAACTTTTGTTTACAAATATTAAGTCTATTATATGTCATTGTGCAAATAGTGATGAAAAATAGAATGAATCTTTGATTATTCCGCAGTATTGGTTTTTCCATGATCCACATCTTTGTGTATGTACTGTGTTGCTCCGTAAGTTCTCTTATGTTGAGCATGACCAATTAAATTGATCATTTTCCTTGTGGTTAATTCAATTAAGATTTTTGGATACAAATTCATGTTTCATGTGATTTGTTAATGTCAAAAGAAATCCTTCTTTTCTTATAATAGTAAGGTTGCTTTTGTTGTTCTTTTGGGAATGACATTTTATGGGGGAGAGTTCTTAATTGAACTTGTGCTTAATTGCCAAATCTTTGTGGGGAGTGCGGCTGTGGAATATTGTAGGGGTTATCTTGTATCTTTATAAACTCCTTGATGAATGCATTTAGTTTCGGCTATATGATTGCATCTAAACAAGTTGATATGTTGTTCTCTTTTGGTCATGAAGTATCTCTATGAAAATCTCATGAGGATCCCACTAGTTTTCGTACCTTTGCCAATTTATATTGACAAAAAGGGGGAGAATTAATGTGTAGTGCACACTACAAATACATATGGTTTACGAATCATTATGTAAGGGGGAGTGGTTTTCATATTGAGATGAAGTATTGACTAAGGGGGAGTGATACATATCACCATAGTATTGTTGTCAAAGTTGTGATACAATTGAACTTTGATGTTGTGTAATAATACTATGACACTGTGTAACAATGATTGAGAGCAACTGTTTTCTCATTGTTATAGCTACGGATCTTCAACAACGATGATGCTGAGTTGAACACATTTGGAATCATTGAAGTACTTGGAAGTGGCGAAGATTTCTAGTAATGTTGAAGAACCAAGGAGATCAAGCATTTGGATGAGAAGCTATAAAGTTTATTTATTTTGTAATCCATATGTATTGATAGTTTTGTCAATAAAATTGACAAAGGGGGAGATTGTTAGAGCACTGCTCGGTCTAACTCGCAAGTGTTGCTATCTCAAGATTGTTTGTCAATGTTAGTGATCAAAACTATAAGTCTTGATTTCTAGTCTACTTATAGTGATGTCTCGGACTAGGATAGATTGTGTAGTATAGCATTAGACTTCACGACGTTCATCAATTGAAGATGAAGAACTACTAAGGAGAGCTTGTGGAACTTCATCGACAAAAGGTATGTGGAGACTGAAACTCATCTATAACTTGGAAAGTCTATTTCTACTCTATCTCATATATTGAGACAAAAGTCGTATTGCGATAGTTTTCGATTATACACATTTGAGATTTCGAGCTGAGATTTACTCGCTTACATATTTCTCGAAATATGTGTTAGTAAGCTTTTACTTCAACCAAGTTCATCTTATATTCTTGACGAAAGTCAAAAGATGATCATGTGAAAATCGCCAAGTAACATCTTACATGGTTTGTGTGATACAATCATTTGGTGTAGACTTGGAATGTTTCGTTATGATTATTTCAATAACTTTAAAATGGCTTTGATGCTAATAGTGTGTGAAAATGGCTATTGTCATCCTCTAAGAAAGTTTCAATGATTGAAATAAGAGTTTAGAACACTTCACCAACATTGGATTATAAACATGTTGTGCACTCTTGCATATGTGTGATCCATGTACGGGAACCATAATATGCATACCCGTATGCGTACCTGTTGGTTTGATAAGTCCGGGAACCTAAGTGCGCATACCTGTACGCATACTGGCGTAGGTTTTTGACCAGAAATTTCTGCTGGGTTTGGAGGTATGCGTACCCGTTCGCATACTGGCAAAAACCAAACTTGGTCCGGCTATTACAAGTATGCGTACCCGTTTGCATACTTGAATGGTTAAAGTTCTAAAATCGGTTGTGACATGAACAAATATATTTATATGATAAGGAATGCATTCTTTGCAAACCGTGGCTATAATGTTCATGAATTGATTCGAGTGAATCAAACCGATTTTGCCTCAATTGTGTTCTTGTATACTTCTATGAGAATATATCAATTGAACAACTCTTAAACTAGTTTCATTTGAGTCATTTGAACTAGTTATTGGTAAGATGAATAAGGTTGATATGAGAGTGTTCATATAGCTAACCTCGGTTAAATACTGTTGAGCCAACATGGTATACACGTTTAGGTATGATTTCATAAACCTAAATGAGGGTACATTTCATTTGTGTATAATAAGCTAAGTTCGATCTAACGTTTGAAAGATATTAGCTTGTATCTAATCAGGTTTTCATCTAACGGTGAATATTGAATGCTTTGTTACCAAGGTAACTAAGATTACAAACCCTGATTTGAAAACTATATAAAGGAGAACTCTAGCAACTGGGAAACCTAATCCCCACACCTCCTGTGTGATACTAGTTGCGACTAGAGTCGATTCTCCTATAACCTTAGGTTTTTCACGAAACCCTGTAGGTTAACGACTTAAAGACTTCATTGGGATTGTGAAGCCATACCCAACTATTTTCTCTGTAGTTGCATGTTCTGATCTTACTTTTACTATCGTGATTGAGTATTATCTTTGCTAAGATTTGCTTGAGATTTATCTCCGATAGGTAAGATTAAAAGTAGTCACAAACATCTTCGTCTCATCGTTTGTGATTCCACAATATCTTGTTTCCCTACCATACGATTAAGATTATTGTGAGGTGATTGATAATACTAGTCTGTTCTTCGGGAATATAAGTCCGCTTTATCAATTGGTTCCTGTGCACCTTGATTTATCAAAAAACAGAACAAAACTCGTAGGTATTTCTATGTGAGACAGATTTATCTATTCTAATAGACTTTTCTGTGTGAGACAGATTTGTTTATCAAATCTTCGACTTTGGGTCGTAGCAACTCTTGGTTATGGGTGAGATTAGCTAAGGGAATCAAGTGCATAGAATCCTGCTGGGGTTCAGAGACGTAAGGAGAGCAACTATACTTTGATCAATGTGAGATTGATTAGGGCTCAACTACATTCCAGTATGAAGTTCATTGGTAGTAGGCTAGTGTCTGTAGCAGCTTAATACAGTGTGGTGTTCAAAGCTGGACTAAGTCCCCGGGTTTTTATGCATTTGCGGTTTCCTCGTTAACAAAACTTCTAGTGTCTGTGTTATTTCTTTTCCGCATTATATTTTATTATATAATAGAAATATCACAGGTTGTGCGTTGTATCGATCAATTGGTAAATCCAACCTTTGGTTGTTGATTGATCCTTGAACATTGGTCTTTGGTACCGTTCAAGTTATTTCTCTTATATTCAATCGGGCTCGCAAATTCCTATTTGCTGATTGCGGATTGAATTAAGAGATAGAGATATTAAACTCCTTGATATACTTTTCTATAGATTGAGTCTAACTGTCTAGTTGATTCTCTTGAAAGTATATTGGAGTTTGTCTATTCAGATTGCCAAACGAAATATTAGGTGTGGTTGTTGTACCCCCACTTTTTCAATTGGTATCAGAGCAGGCAAACACATTTAAGACCTTATAAGTCTGTGTTTGTAGCGATCTGAATATGGACGAGTCTATCTCTAATAACGTATCAGGTCAGAAATTACCAGATGATTTTCAAAGCTTGAATTCACCTGAGAGAACTGTCACATCTAAGTCAATATCTAAACATTCTCTGAATGTAGAAACTGTTGATTGGAAAAAACGCCTAAAAGAACAGTTGGATGAACTTTCTGATGAAGGTGATTCAGATATTGATAGAGATGTTGATGAGGAAGTCTCAGAGTATGTTAAGTTTTTGGATTCGTTGAAAATGAATAAGATTACAACTTCTCATGTCACACATCTTCTGACTCCTCTCTGTCGTGAAAACAAGAAATTTAAAAGGATTTACGGAGGTCTTTATGGTTGGAAAAGCTATTGCGAATCGATCCTCAAAGATTTCGAGGAAAACCTAAGTAGAAAGTCACTTGAATATGATAAACATTTTCGCCTCATCGTTTGTGATTCCACAATATCTTGTTTCGCTACCATACGATTAAGATTATTGTGAGGTGATTGATAATACTAGGATGTTCTTTGGGAATATAAGTCCGCTTTATCAATTGGTTCCTATGAACCTTGATTTATCAAAAGACGGAACAAAACTCGTAGGTATTTCTGTGGGAGACAGATTTATCTATTCCAATAGACTTTTCTGTGTGAGACAGATTTGTTTATCAAGTCTTCAACTTTGGGTCGTAGCAACTCTTGGTCGTGGGTGAGATCAACTAAGGGAATCAAGTACGTAGAATCCTGCTGGGGTTCAGAGACGTAAGGAGCGCAACCGTACCTTGATCAGTGTGAGATTGATTATGGCTCAACTATATTCCAGTCTGAAGTTCATTGGTAGTAAGCTAGTGTCTCTAGCGGCTTAATACAGTGTGGTGTTCAAAGCTGGACTAGGTCCCGGGGGTTTTCTGCATTTTCGGTTTCCTCGTTAACAAAACTTTTGGTGTCTGTGTTATTTATTTTCCGCATTATATTTTGTTATATATTAGAAATATCACAGGTTGTGTGTTGTATCGATCAATTGGTAAATCCAACCTTTGGTTGTTGATTGATCCTTGAACATTGGTCTTTGGTACCGTTCAAGTTATTTCTCTTATATTTAATCGGGCTCGCAAATTCCTATTTGTTGATTGCGGATTGAATTAAGAGATAGAGATATTAAATTCCTTGATATAATTTTCTATAGATTGAGTCTAACTGTCTAGTTGATTCTCTTGAAAGTATATTGGAGTTTGTCTATTCAGATTGCCGAACGAAATATTGGGTGTGGTTGTTGTACCCCCACTTTTTCAAGATGAACTCCTGATTTAAGATTCAAGCTAAGTCTGCTTAGAAATTAAGCAATCAATCTCCAGCATTAGATGGTCTTAGCTTGTTACACACAAATGAAATATACTTATATTTAGATAAGGGTAACCGTACCTAAACGTGTATATTGAGTTGGCTTAATAACAGTTAATCGAAGTTAGCCATATGAACACTTTTGTCTAAACCATATTAGTCTAACACTTCTAGATCAAATATGATGATCAATCAATCATGAAAGATAATCAAATGAATCTAATTGTGTTTCAAATAGAGTTGTTCAATTGTTCATATCTCATAGAAATATATATGAACAAATTGAAACAAAATCAGATTGATTTGTAATCGTACAAAGTACTTATACAAGAATCAATTCATGAACATTAAGCCACGGTTTGCAAAGTTAATTTGGATTCCTTAAATCATAAATGTTTTAGTTCATGAGTATGAGAATCATACATAACTGATTTTAGAACATAACCACTGAGTTCACAAACTAGGTAAGTGATATAATTTTAAATAGTGGTAAGAATGGGTTCGTTCAGATTTGTGAAGATTCGAGTTTTTTAAAATCAATAAAAATTATATACAAAAATAGTACAATTGGTGCAAGAGGTACCGGGACTAAGGATTTAATTTTTAGAGTGAAAATAACCAAGACACTAGATTCCACTATTACACATGAATAAATGATGATAAGAATTCCAAAACTCTAATTATTTTTAAAATATCTTTTTCTTAATTCACAAATTATCAAGCATATTCTCAAACATTAATTGTATCCCTTAAGCATAGATTATCTAACCAAAGCATAACCTATCTAATTGAATCACAACTAATTAGGAAAAATTATGCAAATAATTAAAATTCTGCAAAGCAGTAATTTGAGTGAATTATAAATTGCAAAATTAGAGAAAAGTAAAATAATTACCAATTATTCATGCAACAATAGCTTCCTCCATGTCTTGGTTACGCGAGAATTAGCTCATCATTATCATGGAAATATGCTCAAAATTCATCTTTATTATTGCTAAAAAATGGTTCACAAATGATGAAATAGGAGAAAATTGACAAAAACCGGGTTTGTAACACTTCTGTTTGTTACAAACTGAGCTGTTACAGAGAACGATAAAAATGAAGTGTTGTTAACACTGTCGCATTACGACCCTCATCCTTGTGTCGCTGTCACTGTTGAAGAACGACGGTTACCTTGCGTCTAATGTTCTTCGCGTTTATCAGCAGCAGCAGCAGCAGAAAATGGAATTTTCCTGCAACTTGATTTCTCGACTCTCTGGTTCTTCTCAGCTCCCCAAACTCTCCACAACCCTTCCTTGTACCTGTAGAAATCTATTTATACTCCTAATCCTCATTTAATCCGGCCATATCTCCCAAATAATCTTCATTTATCAATATTATTCTCCACGGCTAAAATTTCCATTTTTTGATCTTCCACGCGTTCTCAGCTGTCAAACTTCGTTATTTATCTTCTTCATGAATATTTGTAGTGCAACACACTCGAAACTCATGCATTACATGCCTCAAACTCGTGTCAAATTCACTTGAACCCGTGAAAACTTGTGTCCACTGTTTTGGATTGAAACACGTAATTAAGCCAAATTTGATCGGAAACAACACCCATACCAGCTTTCTATAGTCATATCACGTCTACCCATTAAGTTTCAGGGATTTAATCTCACTAAATCACGTCCAAAAATCCAACAGAAAATTCTGCAGAAAAATGAATTTTTTTCCCGCCAAAAATATTTTTCAAACGATGAAGGTGAAGTGCCCTGAATCCAAAACGCGGGTGCCTTTAGCAGCTCGGCTGCCTTGGGGGTGCCCTTATCCATTTTTAGGGTGCCTTTAGTAATTTTGGTGGTTGCCTTTAACACTTTTTTCTGGGGTTTTTCCAACACTTTTTCGGGATTCTTCCGGTGTATTTCTGGGGTGCTTCCGGTGCATTTCTGGGGTGCCTTTAGTACTCTATCCTGGGGTGTAAAGCACCACTTTACGAGCCAATTTCGTCGCAAGAGCTTATTTCTCTAAAAATACCTACAAAGACATAAAACACCATAATAAGTACAAAAATGGGTACTAATAATATATACAATAGAGATGAAAATAGAAACATAAATGCGTCTATCAGTAAGCGAACAGCAGCTCCGGACCTTGGCCTAGTCAAGCCGTTGGCAAACCCGGTTCGCGAACAACTGTTCCGGACCCAACTCAGGTAAACCCGTTCGCATACTAGGTACGCAAACAAGAGTTCCGGACCTTCTCAGGTGAATCCGTTCACATACTAGGTACGCAAACAAGAGTTCCAGACCTGAATCATCACAATACAGTTCGCATACTAGGTATGCATACAGTGTTGCATCCATACATGGGTAATTATTCTAAACTCTCATTTCAATCATTGAAACATCCTTAGAAGACGACAATGGTAATCTCACACATACCATTAGCTTCAAGTAATTTTCAAGTGATCGAATGATCAATACGAATCTTCCCAAGCTAACATCAAATGACTGTTTCATACAAATCATGTAAGATGTTCAAGGTAATATTCACATGATCATCTTTTGACTCAATATTTAGTTTCCAACAAATAAATTGTTTCCAACTAAACTCGTCAAGAATATGATAAACATAGTTAAAGCAAAAAGCTTCCAACACATATTTGAGAAATAGATAAGCGAGATAAACTCAGCTCGAAATATCAAATGTGTATAATGTAAAAGTCTATATAGCTATACGACTTAGTCTCATTAGAAGATAGAATAAAATAGACTTCTGAGTGATAGATAAGTTTTAGTCTCCACATACCTTTTGTTGATGAAGTTCCTCCAAGCTCCTCAGTAGATCTTCGTCTTCAATTGGTGAACACCATGAAGTCTAAAGCTCAACTACATATTCTATCCTAATATGAGACATAGCTATAAGTAGACTAGAAATCAAGTATATAGTTTTGATCAACTAAACTTGACAAACAAGCTTGAGATAACAACGCTTGCGAGTTCGACCGATCAGTGCTCTAACAGAACTCTTGCTAATTGGAGATTTTTTCCCTAAAGAGTATGAAGTTAAGTATGTTTATTTATGTACCCAGTTCCATGGGATTCCCTTGAGTATGATGAATACTAAGAAAATTACGGCTATGAATACACAATATGGAGAACCAAGACCTATATCTGATGCTGAAGCAGCCAAATAGACTAAATATGCCAGAGTTCGTGTTCATATTAAAATTACTAATATTTTCTATATGGGATGATGGTTACCTTAGCTTCGAAAAAAATGCACTCATGTATGAAAAGTTACCAAAATTCTGCTACTACTCTGGATTTTTTTGGCACTCGATGAAACAATGCCCTACTCTTTCGAAGATACTAGAATCAAACTATCAAATATCTACAGAAGATTTCATCGAGACAACGGGTGATGAGAAACTTGATTTGCATTCTGACCAAATTCGATATAACTTCAAACCAAGAGTTATCTCTTCTTCAGATCATACGAAGAATAAAGTAACAATTCCGGTGCCGAGCAAAGAGCAGAATCAAACTAACCTCTTTATTCAATCCGATATTCTGCAATCTACTATATGTCATTTACATGGGTCATCTCAATATCAGGAGACCGTTATACAAAAGCAAATATTAAATAAATCTCCTGCTACATGAATTTTAGTAGATGTCATAAAAAAACAAGAGGAAAGTTGTAACCAATCCATCTGTTGTCACAAATAACGAGGTAACAAATACATAACATCCTTAGACAAACAACGGGATAAGAATTGGAGATTAAGGAAGCTTGAAATGACGAGGGTACCAAGTACACCACAATCTTTTTGAAATCAACCTATAACTCTGATACCTTAAGGTAATCACTTGATAATAGTTACGGTACAAGACCGATATACTGTAGGATCAATATCAAGTGCTTTGGATTAACGTACAGTGTAATTTACTTTATTATAACTAAACAATTATAATGCAGAATTAAAGTAAATGACACAGCAAGATTTTGTTAACGAAAAAACCGCAAATGCAGAAAAAAACCCAAGACCTAGTCCCGTTTTGAATACTCTCAGAATTAAGCCTATATACAAAGACACTACCAACTTTGTATAGTTGAGACCAAGTAAACTACCCCTAGTTATCTAGTTTCCTCAGTATCCCCGCGTCTACAACCAATCTGGCCAACACACGTGAATCATAAGATGGAGTCCACTATCTTAAGTTGTTTCAGTCTCTCTGAAAAATTTAAGCACTTAACCCTTTGGATCGCCTTCCAAACAGTAAAAGACTAATTTGTTTAGTAACCACTCTTTTGACTCAAGAAGTTAATCAGAGATATATATGTTGAGCGTGACAAAGGATTTTCTATTTAAAATCAATTGAACTCCTTTGTCGGGTTTTAGACTAAACAAGTTAACCAGATCAAGTCAAACAGAACTACCAGATCCGATATTGAAGAGTACCACTAAATGATAGCTTGTCAATCTAAATACGGCTAGTTAATAATCAGTTTATCAAAAGATAAACCAGATCTGGACGGATCCCAGACGATCAAGTTTGTGCACAACGCAAATCACGAAGATACAAAACCAATAAGAAAAATCTTCTTTTCTTCAATCTTCAATAGTCTTCTGTACCTGCACAATAACAAGCTTGATTCCTGACTTATGATCGATCACGCACAAAACGAAGTCTGTTAATAACGAATGATCACAAGTCAATGTTATATAATCTTGATATAGTTTGAGTGACTTTATGTCATAAGAGAAGGCTCTCAAGAATAATCAAACTAGGTGCAAATCAAGATATAACTACCGTTAGTCAATTAAATCAATAATTGAAAACTAAAATAACAATACGATTTTAGTTTCCCACCAACGGTACTGGTAGACGCTTCTTGATCCCAAAGAATTCTTTAAACTAGCCGACGTAAGAGATTTCGCCTAATTATGTTACTTTTCTCTCTAAAATATTATTACGGGAATACTATTAGTCGGCTACACCAGAAACAACAAAGATGAAGTTTTCCTAGCTTGTGATAAGTTTGTAATAAGAACAAACTTCACTATTTATAGACCAAGGTAGTGTGGACACCAAGAAATTTCTATAACCGAAGATATTCAAAAGATATGCAATAAAGCACCTATATTCGGTTTCATGAATTTCAACCAATATCCAACTGTATAACCGAAATCTCAATGGAAAACTCAACAATTAACTAATATATATTTCCAGAGATATGTTTTGATTGCTAGTAAAACAAAACATATTAACTTCGAAAATCTCAAAAAGATTCTCTATTAATTTTGGTTTGGGATCTCACCTTGAGTATCAAGGAATGTGTTTTGGAAAATTAAGAAATAAGATATCAGTTATGTCGACATCTTGAAATTTTCTATTTTGCAAACACAATTTCCAAATCACACAAACCCCAAAGTGTACGTGACTTATATAAATCGGTTTTGCCTATTAGGACTCTACCATGATACCTAAGACAAGTTAGGATCAGTTTTACCTTGAATCCCAATATAGGTAGGGATCGGTTCTACCTTGACTCCCAACATAAGCTAGGATCATTTCTACCTTGATTCCCTATATAGGTAAGGATTGGTCCATACTTAAGATCTTCAACAAAAACTGAGACCATAATCCTTTTGATTTCCTTCCGACTATGAAACAAGTTCATACGTATACTTCCTTAAACCTATGTAATTAAACATAGTTTTCTAGGTATGAAGTGAAATATATGTTCACTACACAATCTAGTAACAAGTTACAAAGACTATATCGATGTCGCAATTATGAAGTTTAAAAGATAAGCATTATACTTCGTAAATCAATATACCAATATAAAGCGCTTATTACTTAGTGTATATTGTTCCTTGACACTTTGATCACAATATGATGATCAAGTCTATTATACCATAGTTTCACATATATAACTTCGCATGTTATGTTTTCAATCAGAAATGACTTGAAAGCAAACGATATAAAAATGGAAACAAGTCAAGTCATGTATTACTAACCTCAAGTGGAAGTATGATGTTATTGTCGTTTTCGATACGTCTTCGAATCTTCAGGTCTTCAGAGTAATACTTGTATGTCTCAACATTCCTAGACTTTCTATTCTAACCTAACAAAGTTGACTCTAGTAATCTAATCAAGCGACTTATGAGTTTGATACTAAAATATGACAACCAACCTTGACATACCAATGCTTGGTGGGTTAAACCGAGGAATGATCTAACAAAGTTGTGTGACAAGATTCTATTGCGATTGACAATCTAAGTACTGGGACACATGAACCAACTAAGTAACTTTTTCTAACAAGCACGACACTTGCATCTATGCGTATCAGAAAGTTTGACAATGTTTATAAGAAATAAATGGAACAACTGTCTTTGAGAAAGGATATTCTTACCCAGGAAAATTATGGGGCTGGTAACTCATCATTTTGCAAAAGGATGCATTCCAATGTATAAGAACAAACCCAATAATACACGTTGTAGAAGGGAAATAAGACCAAGTCAAAATCCTTATAATTGACTTTCAAAATCTTATCGAGTTAGCTGACCTGTTTCAACTTTCAAGGGCATGTTTCTTCTCCATCTCATTCTGTAACAAGTGATTTTCGAAGTACAAAGATACCCAACAGAATAAAATAAATACGTGAAACTCGTGATAAGAAGGAGCAGCCTAAGAATGAAAGGGAAAATATTTTGGCAAAAAACGCCATCCATCTCCAATGGATATTGAAAGGTTTCGTTCGAAATCCAAACAAAACCAGGTTCAGACTATTAAGGTAAACAAGGTGTGGTGGATGTTCACATTGAGCCACAAGGTTAATATTAATCTTCTCTTAAAATATTAAGGTTGGGAAACACCTCGATAGTTCGTCGCCTCAATATTTTCCTCACGGCCTGCAATCCTTCTGCTGCTTTCTTGTCTGAAACTGAACAGTCTTGCCAATTGTTCAACTGTTGTTGTTATTGTTGTTTTATTTGGCTCTCACTTGGGATTCAAAATTCCTAAGAGTGTCGTCATCAGTTTTAAAGAAACTGTCACTACTTGGTTAGAGGAGGGTGCTGATTTTAAACTCTTCAGGTTAGGGAGCTGCATTTGGTGGGAAATATGAAATGCAAGAAATGAATAGCAAAATCCAATATAAGACCCTAATTTAGCAGTATCATAAGAGATTCGTATTTATGGTATAATTATACACAGCCTTCCCTTGAGGATAATAACATGGAGGTGACTGCTATCCTGAGCGGTAATGAACCTATTGTTTGGAAGCCTCCACCTCCAGGCATCTTGAAATTCGATGTGATGCCTCTTTCGTAAATAATGTCAGTGCTTCTGCTGCTGTTGCTAGGAATTGTATGCCTTCCTTTCAAGGTGGAGTTACTGTTGAACATCATCTAAGGAGTCCCTTAAAGCTGAAACCAGAGGTGCCATGTTAGCTTTTGAGATAGCCAACAAGTTAAACCAGGTAAACTTCATCGTAGATAGTGATGCCCAAACTATGATCAAAATTCTCATATATGAAGCCTCTGCAGCCCCTTGGATAATTAAAGCACATTAAAGAGATGAAGAGAATATGTTCCAGAATGAATTTTAACTTCGTCAAAAAAATGCAAATTTTGTAGCTCACTTTTTAAGCTAACAAGGTCTCAACCCGTGCCGTAACGGCACAGGCAAGGATATGTGTTTCAAATGTATCCATCGATTCATACATGTCGTAATTGTCTGTGAAAAATCGAAACGATCGATCCAGGTCTAAATGTTTTGAGGAGTTAGTTAATATACATGTCGTTATCCTCGAATCTTTTAATATTGTGTATGTAAGTCATACAACCCTTTGAGACGAACATAGTTAATCGTTATAGCAAATCCTATGGGCAACAAAACATTACTTCGTTCACTACTTCAAAAAAATATCATCAAAGGTCATTCACCAAACTTGTAACAAAACTAAAAACACCTTAAATTACTTAAAAATCAATTAGATTAATCTTGCAAAATCTGTTCGCATTAGAATTTAATTTTTCTCTTTGATATAAATTGTTGGGTTCTCAATTTACATAGATTTGTGTTTATTCATTTTCCTAAAATTTATAATAATATTTAATTCTTGATCCATTTCTTTTCTTGTCTCTTTACCTATTATCATGAACTATTTCTCAAGCATGCATAATTATACGAAGTTGGGGAGAAATGACAAAAACAGAAATCATGACAAAAAAGGGGAATAAAGAGAGATGTGAGAAACTGAATCAATTACAATTAATTCACGCATAGCCTTGCATAATCCCATGAAGTAGGGAGAAATAATGACAGAAACAGAAACCATGACAAAAAAAGGGAATAAAGAGAGATGTGAGAAACTAAACCGATTACAATTAATTCGCGTGTAGCCTTGTGTTTGGTCAATTTTTTTTATAGGTTCCATTTTTCTTCCTGCCCCCGACCCTGCAAATCTTAAAATCACAACATCTTCTTTTTTGGAAAAATCTGGCCTTTAAAAATTGTTTTAAATTTTTTTTTTTTTTTTAAAAGTAATTTGAAAACTAAAATCAAATTAAAACAAAACAAAGAAAAATTAACCAAGGGTGACTAAATAATTTACCTATCTTAGGACACCTTTTCTCACCTTACTACCACTACTTCTTCCACCACCACTCCACCAGTCTCACCAATACCCACCACCATTATCCCCACCGCCGATCCACCACCACCACCCACCATCACAACCACCATTAGTGCTTAATTTACCTATCTTAGGACCTCTTTTCTCACCCTACTACCACTACTTCTTCCACCACCACATTATCGTCACCACTCCACCAGTCTCTCCAATACCACCACCATTATCCCCATCACAACCACCATATGCTTACTGATATGGTTAATATAAAATAAATTTATTATGTACCAACAAAAATATATTCATTTGATTAATTAAAGAAACATTTATTATGAAATATTAATTGAACATTTATTATTAAATTTTAATTAAACGTGATCATTTATAGCGGTAGATTTATGTTCTGCAAGTATAAATTTGATCGTTCTTTATCTAGCCTAACTTGTCCAAACTTTGTTTTGTATTCTGGAAATGTAATCAATTTTATATTAATACTAAAAACCGTGATTTATTCGATCGGGTACTATAAATAGCTGGGATCCCATTTCGGTGATCCAGCGGTCATGATCATATTGTCTTATATGATTTAGTATCCTCCTCAAAATATTTGTGTTTTGTCCTTACCAGTTGTGTTAAAAACAGCCAACTAAATCTATCACAATAAAATGTTGCCCAATTTGTAAAGACACAAAACTATTAATGTCCACTACTATTCACTAATATCCACCACCGTATGTAAAAACCAGCCACGCCCACTATTTTTTCCACCACCAGTAATGTTACCACCTCCACGACTCACAAATACTCGCCACTGTTTCCACCACCCACTGCTTCTTTCACTACCACCATTAAATTTTTTTAACCGGGGTCACTGTAGTACAGTGGTAAAGTCATTGGGTGATGACACCAATTACCTGAGTTCGAAACTCGCCAGCACCAAATCAATATATATATAGTTTTTAATAAACTTATTTATTAATAAAAAAAAATGTATTTATTAGATTCATTAAATGAACATTTATTATGAAAAATTAATTAATCATTCTTGATGAGCAATTAATAGGACACTAATTAATAAAATATTTATAATAGTTAGTTAAAAAACCCACGGCCGTAGATTTATCCCTTCAAGATAAATCTCAGTCGCTCTTTATCTAGCCTAACTTAACCAAGCTTTGTTTTGTATTATAGATTATGCTTTTGCCAACCATGACTACGACTCGTGGTTATCATTCCCTCCTCTTTATATTGATTACAATATTTTTGAAAATGGTCATTAAACTACCAAAGCCGTAATTAAAACGAATTTAGTTCTCTTTTGCCTTACTATATAACGTGAAAATTGAACGAAATAAGCATGGTCAAGGTGAAGATATAAAAGCAAGGACGAAAATACACAATCATTATTTGGTGTTGCGCTTTTAGGAGTTATTTTAGTCTCTTAAATTTATTTTATATCATCCTAATTGCAACATCTACATTGTCGTCTGCTGTGATTCCATGGATCATCTCTTCCTAGTATTTTTTCTCTCCCTTCCCAAAAGAAAATGGAAGAAGAAAGAAAACAAATAAGATCCTCTCGGTCCTATGGCTATCCCTATGGATAAAAGAAATATTCTAGTCCACTGGCAACTAACTCAAGACGAAATGCTCGCTCCTTGTTCTCTATTGTTGTTCGTTAGGTTTAAGTTAGACATGCTCCTACATTTTCCCCGCTCACTTCATTTTAGCCCTTGATTTTTTGGATTAAAATTAGTAGGGGATCTTATTATTATTGAATTTAACTACATGACACATGACGGGGAAAAGGAGTGGGGATATATATCATTTTCGAGTTAGACTGCATCACCAAAAAAACAACTTAAATTTGTCACCTTGCCCATAACAAATGACAACCAATCCGATAAAACACCAAACCAGAACAACAATGACAGTATTCATTGCGATTTCCAAGAAAAGGAAACTGGGCCCCGCACACCTCGCCTATACACCATTTGCCCACTGATACTCCTTTTGAGGTCCTATCAAAATGTTCTCTCATTTTTTTTCTTTTGATGGGAAAATGTTCTCTCATCTAGTTGCACGATATTCTTTTCCGTCATTCCGTAATGTATTGACTCAGTTTCTTTTTAACCCCTATGACGATTTGGAAGTTTTGGATCGGATTGAAACATCGTGTCTTTGTACATGCATGATGCATGCAGTTTAGACCATAGGCATGAAACTGGCTGGCAGGTCTTATGAGTCTGCCAGAACTTAACGGTGAATCGTCTATTTACACTCGGTACAACTCAAATCCGACATGTCCGAGTCAATTCGGTGTTAATGAGGTAGGACCCGTATTATCCAACTATCTGAACCAAACAAACAATCATAGCAACAAACGTTACTTCCAATGAATCTAGTGTCGATTCGGTAAATTTGGATGAATTTAAGGGCATATGATACGCCATTAACAAACCGTCTTTCCTTCATTTATGGAGAGAGTAAAAAACCTGTGAAAGGAGTAATCTCTACTTTCTCTTCTTTACTCTTTCGTCATTCACTTTATAAATAAGTTTCAGAGCTCACTTTTTCTTCCTCTTCCTCTTCTCCTTCTCCTTTTTTCTCTCTTTAGAAAAACCAGAAGTAAAGGAGAGCAGAGACTGAAAAAAAAAAAATGGGAGAAGAGAAGAAGCTAGGTGGTGTTTGGCCTACTATTAAGCCATTCGTCAATGGTGGTGCTTCTGGAATGCTTGCTACCTGCGTCATCCAACCGGTCGATATGGTCAAGGTTAGTTTTTATTTTAATGAATATAGCTTTTTGATCGATCTTCATCTGTTCTTTTGGATCTTTGATCTGATTTAGTTTATTTTACATTGTTGAACTAAAGATGTTTTTAATTGTATGGATTTCAGGTGAGAATTCAACTAGGTCAAGGATCAGCAGTCTCTGTAACCAAGAACATGATCCGTGAAGAAGGTTTTGGAGCATTGTACAAGGTTTGAATCTCTTTATCAACTTAATTTCTAGATTTATTTGTTTTGTAATTTCTTTCCTTAGTGATATTTTTGATAGATTCTGGATCCGTGGTATATCTACAAGATCTGGATTAGAATAAAAAACTATTTTATTCGAATTAAGACTAATATGAGGTAGGTTAAAGTTCAAACCAAGCAGATCTGTGATTGTGGTTAATGTGGGAACGAGAATTTTATTTTAGTGACTCTAGTAATAAGATTGAATAGACAGTGAACACATCACAGTTGTTTTTAATTATTTTCTCACAGAGATAGTTTCAGATTCATCATTCCTTGTCTATGGCATCAATGTTCTAATAGCTTCTAGATATTCACAATGTCCAATTTATAGGCGAAACAAAACTGCCAATTTCTTTGTAGCTCTCTAAATAGTTTAACTTAAGAATTTTGATTCCTAGGAATCCAATTCCCTCAAAAATAGTAGAATTCCATTGCATTGGTCCAATAGTGCAATGGAATTGGATTCCGGGGTAAAAACAAAGATAATTGAATTACCTCAACCGAACATGAATTTTTAGGATTTGAATTGCATTCCTTGGAATCCAATTCCAGGGAATGCAATGGAACGGGCTATTATTGGGTTTCCAATTCTCCCAACTGAACGGGCTATTATTATTCACATCAGTTTTCTTATGGAAAGTGGTAACGAAGTTTGAATTGCAAATTCTTAATTAAGACTTTGGAGAATTAGAAATGCTGAAATGAAGACAGCAATGTTTAAGCTCTCCTTTATCTACATTCCATATATGGCTGCTTGTAACCTTTACTATTTAGTACTTCTAACTGTAAACATCTTTAGAGAGTAACTGATCACGTCAGATTTCCTGCATAGACTATCCTTCACCTTTTTTATTTCCTATAAGCATCACATGGCAACTGTCACCTATTTACTAATATGAGAAACATTATATCGCATGTAAAAACAAAGCTTAACTTCAAAGCACATAAATTCTGTGACAACATGGTTTCTTACCTTGCCTGTTGTTGGGTCGTATGAACTACATTGATACTATCAAGTATTAGTCAAATAATTGCTGGGAGTCTTAACTCTTATGCCCATGTTCATGGTTTTAGAGGTGAAGTTGTGCACGCTGGAGGAATGTCTAGCTCCATACTGAGGCCGAACATGTATTTGGCAAGTCCAGTTAGGATATTGATTATTTAAAGAAAGCACACGTCCTCATATGGTCAGGTTGCAGAATTGCTTTTAGTTTATTGTAAAGGTTACAACTTTGCTACGTATCGATTCCCTAAAATTTTATTTTTTGCATTGCAATGTCAAGCTATAACATTCTTGGTTGTCGTGGCTTCTTTTATAGTTATCTATTTGAAAAATCACGCCTTCATGCTTGGCATATCTGCCTTCCTTGAATTGTCTTGCATATTCTGTGTGTCAATTTAATTCTGCAGCTTTCGCTTGAAGTAGATTTTATTCTATCTGACATCTGACTGTTCTGTATTTGTTCAGGGTTTGTCAGCTGGATTACTAAGACAAGCTACCTACACAACTGCACGGCTTGGGACATTCAGGTAAGATTATAATATCTGTACCGAAGTAATGATGATAGTGCTGATTTGATAGTTATGTTATTGAGTAGATTTGTTATTCGTGTTACATAGGTTATTGACAAACAAAGCTATTGCTGCCAATGACGGGAAGCCACTGCCTCTCTACCAGAAGGCTCTATGTGGTCTGACAGCTGGAGCAATCGGTGCATCCGTTGGTAGTCCAGCTGATTTAGCTCTCATCCGTATGCAAGCTGATGCCACTTTACCTCTTGCACAACGTCGTAACTACACAAATGCGTTCCAGGCACTCTACCGTATTAGTGCAGATGAAGGAGTTTTGGCACTCTGGAAAGGTGCAGGTCCAACTGTTGTGAGAGCGATGGCGTTGAATATGGGAATGCTTGCTTCCTATGATCAAAGTGTTGAGTTCTGCAAGGATAGTCTTGGTTTTGGTGAACTTAGTACAGTTGTTGGTAAGATATCTCCTAGATCTTGTTTATTCTGGAAATGGTTAACATTTTTGACATCGATCTTACCTGAATTCCGTATGGCTCAGTAGGAAAGCCTCTGACCAGCTCTCTATCAAACCAATAGCATTGTTAGATTGATCAAGTTCATTCCTTTCTTTTCTCCGTACCTATATAATTGCAGATCAATGTGTTTTGGGAACTCAATCTCTATCTTATTATATACACTTAAGTTGCTAACCAACCACTGTGAATATCTTACATTTATTAGGAGTCTGCTTATAGTATATAGTGTGGAGCCACAATAGCATATCCAGTTTGTACTTGCAATATTAGTTATGGCAATAAATGACCTCAGCTTAAACATTAATACATTTTTACTAAAATTTAAAAATACTCAGCCAACACATCAAACCTGATAATATAAACATGAATGTTTAGTCATTTTATGTATGAACATATCATGCTTTTGCAGTCTGTTCTATTGGTATGACGTTCTTTGGTGTTTTCTTTAGGAATTCAGATACTTACTCTAGTTCAGGTCTGGATTGGAAGCTAAACATTTGCATCATTATCTTGCAGGAGCGAGTGCTGTTTCTGGATTCTTTGCTGCTGCTTGCAGTTTACCCTTTGACTATGTTAAAACTCAAATACAGAAAATGCAACCTGATGCTAACGGGAAATTGCCTTACACCGGCTCTTTGGACTGCGCCATGAAAACCCTGAAATCTGGAGGTCCCTTCAAGTTCTACACTGGATTTCCAGTTTACTGTATCAGGATTGCACCTCACGTTATGGTAAGCTTTAATTTTTGTATTATAAATCCAGCTTATTGATTCTTGAAGTCAGCAACCAAAAACAAATAAGAATTTGAAGTTAAGTTATAATTTTGTGCTTCTTGTTTTAATTGTTGAATGTGGTGATTATGCAGATGACATGGATATTCCTGAACCAAATTCAAAAGGTGGAGAAATCGATTGGGTTGTAGAATTGTCTTGAGCTGGCAAGTTGCTGATACTAGATTTTTTTAATGGAGCGAGGTTTCCTACAGTCCGATCAGAAAGGGAGAGTAACGTCATCAAAGTCTTTCCATGATATAGTCGTCTAGTAGGAATTAATAAAAATATTTGGGGAGATTGTATTAGAAAAAATATTTATATTCCAGTCCTTATTCCCCATTAAGTAAGAGCCACACAGAGATTTTTAACCCAAGATTGCAAGTAGTAGGCCATGAAAATGGTTTGAATTGATTTCCATCTCATATTTTTTATCTTCTAAAGACTAAAGAGGAACATGTAAACCAACTACTTTTTGTTTTGTTTTCTGTATGGTTTTAATTTCTGCCTTCAAAATTTGGTTGTACAAGCTTTCTAAAAGAATCAATCTCGCTAGCATGGGTTCAACCCCCCGGGGGGGGGGGGGGGTTTGGCTGCGGTGGTGAGACTGATCTCAGGAAAACGTTTTTAGCCGGAATCTAGGTAGTACTACTCATCTCTGCTCACAAAAGAAGAGCATTCAACAGAGTTGGTTTCATCATATCCATCAGCACAAATTTCATGAAAAAACAGCAGCAAAACTTGTCCCACTTTCCCAGTGGGAGAAAGGTTCACGGATTTCGAAATAGGTTTGTCAAATATATTGGCATATAGTTTTAATGCAATCAATAAGAAGATATTTGTGAGATTAACAATTTTGATACTTTTAAAGGAATAACACCATTAGATTTGTATTCCTACTTGGAATTTTTTCGGTGTGGCAGACGATGCTCCATTTGAACAAGAAAGTTGGTTGGCAGAAGATGAATATAAATATGAGGTTTCATTGTACTTTACGTAACAACACAGTATAAGCGCACCAACTTAAGAAATGGTGGAATTCCTAATTCCGATTTAAAGGCATTTCTAACACAGATGACAGAGGCATTTCTGATTCGAAAACAGATGACCATGAAGCGTATACATATATTGCCAAGGTTAATATTTTATGGTTACTCGGTTCATGTTTTTCCCCCAACTCAAGCGTTAGTCTCAAGTAGGATGGCTAGAGACGTTGCGAGATATGAAAAAAGCTTCCACTTATAATTGGGGGTCTGCTATCTTAGTCGAGTTGTAAATTTCTTTTGATGTGTCATGTTTGGGTTCGTAAAGCATTGAATGTTTATGGGGACCCCTTGAAGTAAATATGACAATACATGTTTATATAGTCCAAGAAAACAAAGCTACAAAAGCAAAAAAAAATTAGCAATATGGTCCAAAGCAATGGGCAACGTATCTTTTCATTTAGAAAATAAATCTACCTAGTCATCCAAATAGTGATGGGTAATATCTTCAGTTAGAATATCGTTTGCTTCAGGTTGATTATCCATTGAAGCCGCGTTCTAAGGAATGAAGAGCTACTTAGCCAATCTCCCAAGACTACAACGACCCGAACCTAAGGAAATCCTTCACTTATACTTATCCGCTACATCTTACTCTATAAGCGCAGTACTGGTCCGGGAAGAAACTAAAGAAGAAGATTCAGTTTACTTCATTAGCAAGACTCTCACTGCCACGGAACGAAACTACACAAAGATAGAGCAATTAATTTTAGCACTACTCTTCACCACTCAAAGGCTTCGCACATACTTTCAAGCACATGTAATCAAAGTCCTCAAAAAATCGCCAATAGAAGCAGTATTAGAAAGCGCTGAAAAAACAGTTCAAGATAAAATATGAAATCATCATTGCAACTAAAGCTCAGGTGGTAGCAGACTTCCCGCTCACATAAGGCGAGGAGGTCAAAGGAATTATGGGGATGAAAGGCGAAGATGCCGACCCTCACGACTTACTTGAGCCTTCCAACCCCAGGCAATGGGAAGTATTCGTCGATGGCTCATCAAACAAAGAAGGGACAGGCATTGGAATGGTTTTCACCATGCCCGGAGGCATACGCATTGTACACGCTTTCCGAATTAAATTTCCCACTACAAACATCACTGAATACGAGTCCGTCATTCATGCTTTACGAGTAATCGAGGAAATAGGCATCAAGGTTCGCCTTACCAGCGATTCCCAATTAGTGGTCCTACATCTACAGGGGCAATATCAAGTTTTAGACCCATGCCTTCAGCGTTATTGGGAACTTGTACAAACATACATTGCCAATATACCATACATCAAATTTAGACATATTAGGCGAGATGACAATAGATAAGATAATGCTCTAGTACACATTTCTTCCGTGGCTACTGACTCAGCTATCATGGAAATCAAAACCGGCCGAATTATGCTCCCTTCGATCCCCCGAACAGCGAACTAAACATAATGATGACAGATAACACGACCAATCCTGCGAGGACTGGCGGACACCAATTCAAGCATATCTAGAGAGTGGCCTCCTCCCCACAGAGTCACAAGAAGCGCACAAGATCTGCAGTAGGTCAAGAAACTACGAAGTCAGACAAGAAAACCTTCCTAGGACCTTTACTGAGGTGTCTATCAAGGACAGAAGGACATCTGATAATGACAGAACTACACTACGGTGATGGAGGTAACCATAGCGCCCACAGGTCATTAGCAGACAAAGCGATACTACTGGCCCTACATGAACGAATATGCCAAAGACATGGCACGAAGATGTGACGAATGCCAAAAATTCGCAAAAGGAATTTATTCGCCTGCCACAAGCTTAAACTGAGTAATTAGTCCATGGCCATTCGCTAAACAGAGCATAGACATAGTAGGACCGTTCGTTTGGGGAACTGGTCGTAACAGATTATTTTAATAATTAGTGGGTGCAAGCCAAGCCTCTAAGGCGAATCAGAGTCTGAGATGTATTTACCTCATATTTGAGAATACCATTTGGTGATTTGGCATACCAGCAATTATAGTATCAGATAATGGAAAGAAGTTCAAAAGTAAATACATAGACTTGCTTTTCAATCCATATAAAATACCAAGGGCAAAGTCAACACCAATATATCATGTGAGCAATGGCAAGGCGGAGGCCACGAACAAGAATATTGCAGACAATCTAAAGAAGAAGCTCGACACTCATTATGACAGTTGATTTTATATACTGTGTAAATTTTATTGCCATCCATGCACATGCATCAAACTTACCACAAAACCACACGGGCGCACATAAGACCCATGCGAGCACACATAAGACTCATGCAGGTGCGAAATATAACCTATGCCATCTCATAAGATGTTGCCATCCCTCCGAGGGTGAGTACGGGCACACATAAGACCCATGCCATTCGCAAGTCTGCAGACCGGATAACGTCCTGCGATGGAGGTACACGGGTTTATCAATCCATTTGGCCCGATGACACTGATTCAAATCAAGAGTACCACCAAGAATCCACTTAGGACATTTCCACTGGGGGAATTAAGGGGATTGACCCTGTAATATAGGCAGAGGTTCATAACAAATGTGTCACCAAAAATAGACACAATAAGCTAGGGTACAACTGAGCCTGCAATATACGTCTCATAAATGCGTAAGTCTTGCAGATATAATGAAACGTTAAGTTCGAATATTTAACTTTAGTATATTTCAAGGGCGTCATGATTACCACTATGCGAACCATCGAAGAAAGAATGTAAAGTCAAGGAAAGTGAACGCACTCAGTCACAGAGAACAGGATGTTACCAAGAAGAAGTCAACTGTTAGTACAAACCAAAAACTACGACCGCATTTATACTAAAGCTTGTGGGCAACGTAACAAGAATTCAGCAAGAGCAAGTTCAATACATACAGCAAGCAGTCAAGTAAAGAATGCATAATTCGAAAAGAATACCAAAAGAAAGTTAAATAAAACAAAATGAAAAGTCATCTGGTACATCCAAAGAGTCAAGAATTGGTTTAGGAAAACATCCAAGATACAGAACCATCAAACACTAAGAGTTCTAGCAAGTACTCAAAACATACAGCCATAGCAGGCAATAACTCCATAAAAGGAGATCAAAAGAAATGCTGGGATGACGGGTCAACTCTGCATCACCTCTTTCACTAGCTACACACGATGTTCCACTTCAGCATCTGGGGCAGTACCTTCAACCTAGCTAACAACTGGGGCAGTAGTGGCTATGGTGGAAACAGGGGCAGTTGTTGCAGATATTGTCTCGACATCTAAACCACCAACAGGGGCAGCAACTGTGATAGTCGGAGCCAAGGTCGAGACAAGAGCAGCAATAATAGGAGTCGCCACTTCAGATGCACCCCTAGCAGCAGCAGAAGCAGTAGGAATTGAAACACTCCTAGAAGTAGGTACACCAGCCGCCGCACGTCTAGCTTCGCGAGTGATGTGATTTTATGTTGTTGTAAAAAGTGATAAGTAGAGTTCGTTCACTCGGACTTGTGTAGACTCGATTTCAGACTCAAAAATAGAAAAAAAAACTAAAAACTTTGAAAATATGTTCACAAGGTTGTCACAACATCGAGAGGTACTGACACTCAGGATTCCACCAAATTTCATTCATGTGATTCAAATAATAATTCCATGCAATTATAGCTCAAATATTAAAAATATGGACTCTTATTCTTTGCCAAAAGTAGATTTTTGAAAAGCAATGACTGTAAATCAAAAGCATGATGTATCAAAAATACATAGACCAAGCATACATCATCAAACGAAATCACACCCATTCAATAAAAATCATAAATCAATTAAAAATCAATGCAAAATAGTCATAAAAGAATTATTAGAATTACCACATGCGTGAAATAGGGCTTCCTCCGTCATCCCAGTGTTGGGGTTTAGCTCCTCATGGTAAAAACATGCTCAAAAGATAGAAACATGGCTCAAAAGGTGTTTTTATTGAAGAAGAAGAATAATACAGCGAATCTGCAATGCTTTATAGTCGTTACAGAAGTCACCGTTACAATTGAAGTGCTGTTTATAAACGATAACTGTGTTTTGCTGTTGAAGAACGATATTTCTTTGCGACTGTTCCGTGTGGGTCAATGTTCTTCGTGTTCTTAAGCAGCAGCAGCAGAAGAACCCGGTTTCCTGCACCTTTGATTTCTCGGCTCTGTCGTGTTCTAAACTTTCCCTAACTTTCGACACCCCTTCTATATGACCCAACCAATTTATTTATATCAAAAAGAGCGATTAAATCTCTCCAAAATCTTCAAAAATCTCTTCATTTCTCTTCACGGCAAAGTTGCGGCAATTTCTTGTTTTAGAATTTCTACGCGTTTCTGAGCTTTCCTTTTGATTCTAACTCTTCCTTAGATAGATACAGAACTTTGGGAAGGTTTATAGCACTTTAATCTTTCTAAAATTTCCTAAAACAGGTCACACACGTGACTTTCCATATTTTGCTATTGTGATGAAAATCCGTCGATTGAGCCCAGTTTAATTGATTTCAACACCCATATTAGATTCCTAGACCCATAAGGAGTCTATCCTATGAAAATCAGAGGTTTAGTCGACCTCAAA
>JAJJMB010008334.1:4872851-4980213 GCA_023531105.1 Papaver atlanticum
TCCTCCAAATCACTACCACCAAAACTGCCAGAAACATGTTTTCTGTTTTGGTTTTGGTTTCCCTCCAAAAACAGAATTTGAACGTGAATGGGAAAGGTTACCCCTTATCCAGTGGTCGCCCCTTATCCGTTGCTGGAGTCCGCATAACACTCATCCCTTGGGTTGCATTTTCAACTTTTCGAGCCAATTTCGCTGCAAAAGCTTATTTCTCCAAAAACACCTACAAAGAGATAAAATACCAAAATAAGTACAAAAATGGATACTAACAATATACACAATAGAGATGAAAATAGACACATAAATGCGTCTATCAGCGAGAAACTCTCTTCTGCTCTTGTAGGACCCTATCGCTCAATACCTTAGATGTACAAAGTTCCTGAAGCTGTTTTTGATAAATATTCTTGAATTCGACCTTGGTCCGCAATAATGTATTTGCATGCTCAGTACAAGCGCGTGGATACTGCTCCTCTGCATTTTGCGCTCGAGTAATCGCCTCAGCAAGACGTTCATCAACATCTGCTTGCGCACCTACGGCCACAACTATATCAGCCTCCAATTGAGTGATCTTTTGCCGTGTAGATGCAAAACCAACAAACATAGCATAAGTCACCGTGTCAAAGGACCTAACATCCAAAAGCAACAAAAGCACGACCGCCAGCGACCTTGGCAGTCCAAAATTACTAAATCTAAGGTCCTCTCAATCTCGGTTTTGGACGCATCCAACTCAGGAAGGCGATTTTCATCCACAGTAATCCCTGCACAAGTACTGGCACAATGATCCATATGCCATGTATATTCCTATCTAAGGCGAGCAAGATCTCCACCTACACGATCCAACTCCCTTTCCAACATCCCTCCGGGCTTGCCTAAATGTATCTTTATCCTTCTCATAATCTGAAAAGACAGGGATATGATCATTCTTCCACTTCAATAATGCGTCGCATTCAGACTCAAGATCCCGTGTACGAGAATCGACAAAACAAACAGCATACCTTGCACTACTAAGGTTAGAGTGCAATTCTTGAATACGACGACGTTGGGTTTCCTTATGGCTACGAAGATACCCAGGTCGGACATCAAATTAACAATAGTGCATTCACGTTGTTTCAACTCTATTTGAAGAATGTCTCTAGTACGTGACACATCCCTACCTCCTCTGACTGCAAGGGAGTGCAACATTTAAACCAATAGTTTGCCAGGATACAATCACATGCATATCAACGGAAAGAATAATAAAACACTTACCACGAGTATTTTCCACATCTTCTCGAAGCTGACGATTCTCCATATCAAGCAAACCAATTCGCTCGCCTGCTACCTCAACACCAATCATCAATGACCGCATAAAATTCCACATCCGGGGCATACGCGAACATCACAATTATCACAACACAATCCCTCCAAAGAAAATTCATCATAAACAATGCAATATATACTTACCACCATCTGCATGTTCTCAAAAATCACTTCATTGGCCGGATGGACCCTCCTCAAAACCTCCTCCCGAGACAGGTTATCAAAATCAAGATTCGCCAACACAACAAAGAGGAGCCAAAATTAGCAGGACGAGTCATAGCACCTACGTCAGTACCAGCAATAGACTGGGTCACTCTACTAGTTCCAGCAGCAGTAAGCGTCTCTACAGCCGTAGAAAATGAACCATCAACGTTACCCGCGACTTTCCCAGTATGCTCGACCTGAGGCTCAGGCACATTAGAGGTTCCAGTTGGGGCAAGGGCACTTACGTTTTCACAAACTGGCACATTCTCTTGCTCCTGCCCAGGAAACCCTTCATCATCACTATCATCAGAATTATGAAAATCAATGTTCAGACTCTCCGGAGTCGTATCAACCAAAGTATAACCAGCTTGCCCACCACCAGAGTTAGCCACAAATGTGTCGCAAACTGAGCAATGATCGGGAACCTCCTGAATCCTCAAACCAGCATCAGCATCACCTCCTGCTACACCTTTCAGCCTCTTCCATGAAACCTACAAAGGGTACTCACGACAACAAGCCAAAAAACAGGGGCAACGTATATATCTTAAGGTAAGATAGTATTTTTTTACCTTCTCAACGCGAGGTCCCTCAGGATTTGGTCGCTTCGACCGGGTAATCAAAGGCTCATTCTACTCTTCCTCTTTCTCCTTATTATCATCATTTCATCATCTACCTCCTCATCTGTAATCAAGTGCAAAGGACGCAAACGTTTCGGATCATCAACCTACACCAACTCACATGCATGGTAGTCGGGGAAGCGACTATACATAGCAGCCACACCTTGAGCAGCAGTATTGGGAGAAACCCATTCATAAATAGTAGGACCTTCGATAACCAGGGGACACTTGAACCATGATGGATCGCGAGTCTTACGAAGATTTTTGTTAGACGAAGCAGGTGGATCCTCATCTAGAAGAAGGAGAGGGCCAATAAAGGAGGATCGCGGACAACGCGATATGTGCAAACCCCAACCTAAATGCTTCGGTACAGCTTGGGGGGAGCAGTAGTTTTGAAGGAAGGCTTCGGGAGTATACATCCAGCGATCCTTCGAAGGATTGAAGACTTGTGGGAGATCGTCACGCTTAGTACAACGACCTTCGCTACGACGAATAGCCTCACGAAGCAATCTCCACCAGTTACCAGAGTATTGAAAGACAACCCGCTGAGGTTTATTCCGAGACAACACCTCATACTGAAAGGAATCGTCGGGATCATACAAAGGCAACCTGAAACCATCCTTCAACTGACCTTCATAGATTACTATCTTGTTTGAAAACCACCTCTGTCGAGCAATATCCAGCGTCATGATCCCCTTAGAACCCTTTGGATGAGCATAATAAACTTTGAATCGCTGAAGATCGTGAGTCTCGATAATGTTTTGCAAGTGATGAGCCTCAACATCAACGGCGGAAGGTTTTCGAGCAGATCTCCTAAAAACCCAGAAAACAGTCAGAAAATAAAACCCCAACCAAGTAAACAACGATAACACCCGAAGAGCATGGAAACATATCAAAACCCAAAGATAAGGGAAGATGAAGATGTAAGAGGAACAAGGTAACATACATATATGAAGACGCATCTCTTTGAGGGCCAGACATTGAAAAAATGTTAGAGACTTAGAGAATGAAACCCTTACAAATACCACAGTGAAGAAACAAGAGCAAGAAAATGAAGAGTCTGAAAACAGAAAATACTTTGAAAAACCCGAGAAGAATCTCTTATAAAAGAGACAAAAAATTCTCAAAGGAATAAAAACCGTCTGTAACAGGTAAACCAGTCATAAAGACATTTGAACGTGCGTGCTGATAATATATGGCAGTTACAAAATCCACCGAACGTGTAAGCGGTTACGAGAAAAAGTAGAATTTTTTTTCACATCTCATTGATCACGGGGATGAGAAGAAAATGAGCAAATTGTGATAGTAAAATATTTAAAAACCACGTGTATGCATCACAAGAGGTGGATGTTGCGAACATACGGAGCTGAGAAGTACCGAATAAGAACTAATAAAGTTACCTTCCCGGACTCGAAATATCTACCACCACCACCACAGAGAAGTGACACGTGGAAAGATACATGAACAGAACAATGGACAACTTTGAATAACACGACAAGGCATTAAATACATAAGGAAGACGTGAAGGGTTAGGTCATGTCAGGTGCAAGTAGGAATAAGAGCATAGTGTGAAGCGGTCATTGACAAATCATCGATAGGTGTGGCTAGGCGAACAGAGCAGTAGTGTCACGAATTGTCGGAAAGGAAGGGAAGAGATATTAATTGCCCCAACCTACAAACTAAAATGAGGAATGGGAATGAAGGAGCACGTGGTCTATCAAGTTAGATACGATGTATTATAACAAAGTGTGGTGTATAAACATTTTGCCTATAAATAGATAACAAAAAAAGCTCTAAAGAGAGTAGGCTAGATTTTAATACTTTCTCCATGTGAAAGATTAGGGTTTGAAGGAATAAAACTCTTATTCTTCTTGTGTTGCGTTCTTCACCTTTAATAAAGTTTTAGATTCAAAGTGGACGTAGGTATAATACCGAACCACTATAACACTTGTATTCATTTATTTCCTTTAGAAATGTTTATGTTATTCTATGTTCGTATTACTTCTTATCTCGCATCATGATTTAGATTTAAGGTTCAGATCCAAATGGTTATATAGCTAGAAAAATGGCTATCACAACGCTCGCTGGTCACTGAAACACCAGCGCTGGTCTTTAAACCAACCGATGTTAAGATCAGCGCTCTGTGATTGACCATCCAACGGCCAGAAATCCCCCTATAAATACTCAACTTCAATTTCAATTCAACTTACACCAGAATTTCTAAATTTCTATAGAATTTCTCAAACTCACTCATCCTTAGTTTCAAAACTCTTCTAATTTTTCCAAAATAAATAAATAAATAAATCCGATTTTTAAAATGATGAACATGGCTGAGTTCATTGGAAACCAACATGCTGCCGAAAATTAAAGCTGATGTGCAAAATGAAGGAGTTGTTAACCAAGCCGATGTGCAAGGAGTTGTTAACCAAGCCGTGCAAAATGAAGGAGTTGTTAACCAAGCCAATGTGCAAAATGAACGAATAAGGTGGTCCCCAAAATTTACTATTGCGGAAGATGAATGTATTTGCAGGAATTACGTTTTTTTTTTCCCGACCATCTTTTCTTTGGTAGCCGAGCAGTTGGAGCCCACTCGTTTTGGGAAAACATATTTCTGAAATTTCAAGAAGAAACAACGAACCTCCATAAAGCGTTGAGTAGACGCTTCGTTACAATCAACAAGGAGGTTACTATGTATGTTGTTTTATTATACAACACGGCTTGAAGCATGGGGAGTAGTGAAAACATGAGGGGCATTGAACAAAGATGTCAGGTGGAGTGGTGGTGGACCAACGAAAAAGACTTCCACTATGGAAGTTGTTTTGAGATCTTAAAAGTATTGCCCAAATATAATCCATTGTTTATGTTTTGGTAATTTTTTAAATTTGAAACTTTATTAATTAAAAATGTAAGTTTAATTATTTTTCATACTCTATATGTAAAAGAGAATTAAAGAATTACGAATATTAGCGAGTTAAATTTTCAAAATCATAAATTATGAATTGATCATTAAAATAGTCATTTTACAAGACATAAAACTAGACAATAATAATTTAAAATAATACTTTAAAAATAAAAATTTGAGACAATCTTCTTCATCTTGTTATCCTCATCTAGCCTCCATTCAACGCGCTCATAAACGTAGTTTTCTTTGTTTTTGTTCTTGGTACTCTTCTTTGCCTTCAAATGTGCCTTGCCTTGATTTCCTTCCCTTGAACTCTTCTTTGCCTTTTCTTAACATCATGTTTAACTTGGTTAATATCCAATACTTGAAGACTTCTTTGCTTATTACCCATTTCTTTATAATTATCACACATGCTCTTAACATCAGCTTCAAGTACTACTCCAGAAAAATCAAGTTGGGAAGCGGAATCAAGTTGGGTTTGAAATTGTGATGGACCAGAAAATTTTCGTTCCCAAGGGGCCGGGTTACGACCCGTTTGGCAAACTCCGACTTTCCAATACGCCTCTCGACAAACCAATGTTATGAAGTCTCAAGACCAATTCGATTTTTCTAAGCAAATGCTCTTTGATTTATCCCGAACTGTTTTATAAGCAGGCAAACATACTTAAAGAATCTACAAATCCTACATAAAATTCCTATCATTTTATTGTTACACCATTGGCCAGTTGCCAATGCT
This sequence comes from Papaver atlanticum, assembly GCA_023531105.1. Classification (NCBI taxonomy): domain Eukaryota; kingdom Viridiplantae; phylum Streptophyta; class Magnoliopsida; order Ranunculales; family Papaveraceae; genus Papaver; species Papaver atlanticum. The sequence continues at coordinate 4,878,607 of JAJJMB010008334.1, forward strand.
GAAGGATGGCCAGTTGCCATCGTTTTACTGTGACGCCATTGGCCAGTTGCTATCTTGATCAGTTGACAATAGTGAAGGATGGCCAGTTGCTATCGTTTTACAGTGACGTCATTGGCCAATTTCCAATGGTGAAGGATGGCCAGTTGTCAATAATGAAAGAAGGCAAATTGCCAACTCCAACAATTTATACGACCAGTTGTCGATTCTAACAATTAATAAGGCCAGGTTCCAAAAATGGAAGAAGGCCAGTTGCCAACTCCAATAATTTATATGGCCAGTTGCCGAATTGTGAAGGTTGCAATCATCTCCGAATAGATGGTATGAACTGTCAAAAGAGCAACCAACACTTTCAGATGATATGAACACCCTTGTAGAGTTGTGATGAACCGCATAGCGGCTTCCTACATACCCACTCCATTGCTCGAAGGGATCAAGCACGACCGTAGTTCGTCAATTACTTAAATTGTATGAACTGATTGTCATGGCAACAACAATCTCTTAGATAGATAGTATGGACTGCTTACCGTAGCAGTAATTATCTCTGGTTGTTGCATTATCTATCTTTAGCGTTAGATAGCATGCATAGTATGAATTGCACAGTAACAACTATCCCTAACATATCGTGTCACCAATAATTACCTAGCGCTTACCAAAGAATGGCAAGACGTCAACGTCCATGTTTATACCTGTACCTCTACTTCTTTAAGGACTTGTTTCAAACACTTCATATGCATTTTTGCTGGTGTTGAGAGGTACCTTTGCTTTGTTTTACTAAGCTCCTCCCACAGCTTCTACACTCTTCTTACGGAATCATCCAACATTAACCACATCCACAACTTCACTTATTCTCATCTCTAATAGGTTCATGCATGTATATTCAACCAAATCAAAAATAAATAAATTGTCGCACAGAGAAAGGGAAGAGAAAAGAAAGAAGAGACGAAATCTGATCCCCCACCCTCTCTCTCATTCTTTCGTTCATAGTTTTTAACATCATTAAGTAAATTACTCAATTGCCCACAATGCCATGTGTCAAACATGTTCAAAATACCTAAATATCTACTAATTATTCATACTAGAACTACTAAGGGATAACCTAAGAGTGTTAAAGGCACTTGAGCATTAGGATTTCAGGCACTCAGAACGAATAACTTGGTAAATAGGTTCACGTAAGCCCGAGAAAATGTACAGACTGTTACACCATTTACCCTTAAAAAAAAGAACTTCGTCCCCGAAGTTCAAAATAAAACCAGAATAAAACCATAGGTAAAGAGAATTACATGTAGTCGCATTACAGCAAAAACGATGACGAGTCCAAAACTCACAATCCCGAATGAACAGGAACTCTTCTGATACCAACTGTGACTGACCAGAAAATTTTCGTTCCCAATAGGGTCGGGTTACGATCCACTTGGAAAACTCCGACTTTCCAATACGCCACTCGACAAACCAATGTTACGAAGTTTCAAGACCAATTCGATTTTTCCAAGCAAATGCTCATCGATTTATCTCGAACTGTTTTATAAGTAGGAAAACATACTTCAAGGATCTTCAAATCCTACATAAAATTCCCATCATTTTACTTTGACACCATTGGCCAGTTACCAATGTTGAAGGATGGCCAATTGCCATCTTGGCCAGTTGACAATAGTGAAGGATGGCCAGTTGCCATCATTTTACAGTGACGTCATTTGCTAGTTGCCAATGGTGAAGGATGGCCAGTTGCCAATAATGGAAGAAGGCCAATTGCCAACTCCAATAATTTATACGACTAGTTGTCGATTCTAACAATTAATAAGGCAAGTTGCCAAAAATGGAAGAAGGCCAGTTGCCAACTCCAATAATTTATATGGCCAGTTGTCGAATTGTAAAGGTTGCAATCATCTCCGAATAGTTGGTATGAACTGTCAAAACAGCAACCAACATTTTCAGATGATATGAACACCCTTGTAGAATTATGTTGAACCGCATAGCGGCTGCCTACGTACCCTCTCTGTTGCTCGAAGGGATCAAGCACGGCCGTAGTTCGTCAATTACTTAAATTGTATGAACTGCTTATCATGGCAGCAACAATCTCTTAGATAGATAGTATGACCTGCTTACCGTAGCGGTAACTATCTCTAGCAGTTGCAGTATCTATCTTTAGCGTTTGATAGCATGGATAGTATGAATTGCACAGTAACAACTATCCCTAACATATCGCGTCACAAACAATTACCTAGCGCTTACCAAAGAATGACAAGACGTCAACATCCATGTTTATACCTGTACCTCTACTTCTTTAAGGACTTGTCTCAAACACTTTATATGCATTTTTGCTAGTGTTGAGAGGTACGTTTGCTTGGTTTTACTAAGCTCCTTCCACAGCTTGTACACTCTTCTTACGGAATCAGCCAACATTAACCGCATCCATAACTTCACTTATTCTCATCTCCAATGGGTTCATGCATGCATGTTCAACCAAATCAAAAAAAAATTGTCGCACCGACAAAGGGAGGAGAAATGAAAGAAAAGACGAAATCTGATCCCCCACCCTCTTTCTCATTCTTTCGCTCATAGTTTTTAACATCATTAAGTAAATTACTCAATTGGCCACAATGCCATGTGTCAAACATGTTCAAAATACCTAAACATCTACTAATTATCCATACTAGAACTACTAAGGGATAACCTAAGAGTGTTAAAGGCACTTGAGCATTAGGATTTCAGGCACTCAGAGCGCATAACTTGGTAAATGGGTTCACGTAATTCCGAAAAAATGTACAAGACTGTCACAAAAATTCTGCCATTTGAAAGAAAAAATAGATTGAGAAAGAGAGAAATATAGAAATATAGAAAAATTTATTGCAAAAATTTTGGTATAAAAAATTTTAGTTTGAAATTAACTATTTATAGGTGACAAAGAACTAGCCGTTGGCGCTGGACATAAAACCGAACGAGAATCAGAATTTACTCAGCAATAAAGACTCCATCACTAGTGATATTGATAATATCGCTTACTAGGAACTCAATCGCCTAACCCTTTTACGGTTGCCATACCACCTGGTATGCCAAATTAGGTTTTTAGCCATAGTGCATAGGAACAGGCCTTAGAGCCCTTGTATAGTCTATAGACTCTATACAGCCTGTGCACACATACTGCTACTGCATACAAGAAGCAAGTGACGTGTCATACCCATGATAGATCGGCCCGGACCCCGGATGCTAGCAATCCAATTTAGAGGCGGCACCCGCATCCATCACTTCTTATTATCAGATATAAAATTCTGCAGAAGGACCGAAGGGGAGAAAAAAATAAGATATTGACAGCAATATAGAAAAATGGCTAGCTCTAACATAAAAGCTGTGGTTCTCATAACTGGTGATAACAATGTCAAAGGATCACTTCAATTTATTCAAGATTCCAAAGGTATCTTACTTGATTCGATCTTTCTTTCCTTCCCAGCTTCACCGTTTTCTTTTGTACAGTGTACTCATGAGTTGAATTGATTGATTTATAGGTATTACCCATATAAATGGGAGGATTACAGGATTGACTCCAGGTCTTCATGGTTTCCATATTCACGCTCTTGGGGATACCACCAATGGCTGCAATTCCACTGGTTTATCTCTACCTAAGTCTCTTTCTCTCATTCAAATCAATCAAACCCTATCATTTTGATGTTTCATTTACTTTTATATACTGCTAGTGTTGATTTAAATTTGCTTATTAAGTATAATGATAGTCTTTTACTTTTTGCAGGACCTCATTTCAATCCACTAAAGAAGAATCATGGTGCTCCAACTGATAAAGAGAGACACGCGGGTGACCTAGGAAACATAGTTGCTGGCCCTAATGGTCTCTCTCTCTGCATATATTGAATTGTCTTTCTATTCTTTTGAGTCTTTTCTATTTTGTGATTTTTTTGGTTTGAGTAGTTTTTTGTTTAACTGTAGCCTAATTTTGAATGTCTTAGGAGTTGCTGAGGTTTCTATTAAAGATACTCAGGTACTGTAAATCATTTCCTATTACATTTTTTTTTCCTTTCTACATAATTCTCATATTATATTGTTGAATTTTTACTGTTCTTTTCAAGTACTTTGCCTGTCCTGTGATTTCTTTTTCTACCTAAAAAGAGTTGTAGTAGCTTAGAGGGGTTTGTTTTCTTTTCTTTTTGGGTGATTTGCAGATTCCACTTAGCGGGGTGCATTCTATTCTTGGCAGGGCAGTTGTCGTGCATGCTGGTATAGACGATCTTTGCAGAGGTATGAATCATTTCTTCTAGAACTCTTTGAATGAACAGATAAGCATTGTAAAGTCGAAAATGTGTAATGAATATAGAAAGAAAAAAGAACCATCATAAAACTGATGTTCGTATGTAGATAAATTAGTACTTTTAAGCTTGAGCAATTCAGGGGTGTGTTTTTTAAGCAGAATGAAATTTGGATTCAAGTCTGTAAGAGATAAGAGTTTGTTAAATACAACACCTACATTACAAAGTATCTATATAACCCAATTGCGTCTAGATGGAGTTATCTGACATCTTGACTCTGCTTTAATTACCTGGTTTCCACAGATTTCTTTGCAATCTCTCTTGTCACAAATGTATCATTAGGGAGAAAGGGAGGAACCGGGGAAGCATCAAACATCTTTAGTTTGAATTAAAAAACTTGTAGAAAATTCAGTGACCACAATCAGAGAACCTTTAGCTTTACCTGTTAGGCTGTATGCCTCACTTCATACAGGCTACAGCTACATCACTAATTTTTAGTCCACAAATGAACTTAGTTTGACCTATATCTCAAAATTCTTGTGGCGATCAGAAACATATATTCCTAATTTTTCGGAATATTTTTCGTTTGCTTCCTCCTCTTTTGTGTACGTCAATACGAGCATGCACTTCTAGAAAACTTCTTGATTTCCAGTGTTACAACTAACTATGTAACTGATGTTACAGGTGGACACGAACTTAGCAAGACCACTGGGAATGCCGGTGCAAGAGTTGGATGTGGTAATTTCTTCTCTTGTGTTTTCCTTTTTCCTTGTTTTCTTGTTCATCTAAACTCCAAAGTTCTAATAACGCAGCATGGCCTGCATTAGCTGTGGCAAGGTTAGGTCAAAAATTTTGTCAGATAGAAAACTAGAAACTCCAGATAGCCATCTCCGGTGGTGGTTGATACATGAAAAGGGAAAATAACTGCCACTGTGCTAAATTGTTTCCAGGAGGAAATGTCAACCTGGAATCGTGTAACTGTTGAAACAAATATTTTGAACCAAGTTGAATGGGGATAACCATTTAACCAGCTTTGTGCCTAGAATTTGGTTGTGAATCGTGTTACAACGGATGATTTAAACACTTTTACTTTTCACTTATGTGAGTGAAAAACCCTCTGAAGCCGTCTAGAACCTCTTATGTCAGTTGAATTTCTATATGGTAAAAGAGTACCAATAATAATGTGAATCTTCATGAGACTTTTACTTTTATTGGGCATTTTGTATATACAGTATTCCTTATTTCTCATTTACAGATATTACTGATGGAAGATGTTGTGGTGCAGGTATCATTGGGCTCCAGTCATCTGTTTAACTATAACTTGAAATATGTAAAAACAGCTCAGTTATCATTGCATGTTGGTTCATTTCGTAACAGCACTACCTCAGTTCACTCTAGCAAAATATGGTTTCACTTTATTCTATCTTGTTCAGTTACTTCAGTCCCTAAGCAAGCCAAATGAAAAAACCAGTTGTTCTTTTAAAATATTAGACACTGTGTATGTCTTGTATAATCGTTTGAAATCCGAACTTATTATCTGTTACTGAGAATTTGAGCAGAGTATGCTGTGATATACGAGCTTACTTTTTTTACAGGAATGAAGTTCATATTTCTCATCACCATTATGTATTTTAATCTTCAGTTTGATAAGCAAAGAAATTTATTCCTTTTAAGGTGAATTTTAAGTTGTTCCACTCTTTAGGAATACAGCATCTAGTTTTCTCTTCAGAGCGTAACTGATGAGATTTGGGATGTTTCTGAATGCGGATTACATGAAATGAAAAGTAGACACATGTAAGACTGATATAAAAGGCTGCCTGGATCGATCTACGATTATAGAAAAAATTAGTATACCAATCAATCAAGTGCCAAGGGAGTTCTTGATCAGGTTCGAATAGACCCACGTCTCATTTTTCTTTTTTCCATGTCGTAGTCTTCCAACTTAGATGTTGAATCCATAAACCAACAACACTTGTGTAAGTTACTGCAGCACCACTCTTACCTGTTCTGGTTTTCCCCAGCTAAAATCGGGATCATACATTGGAAACCTACACAAACTAGTGAAACCTTACTCCACCATCACCACCACCACCTTCTTTTGCCAATTTGATGTAATGTAGACTAGTGAAACCTGCACTCTTGACCTTCTTGGCCGAATAAGGATACTGATTGCTGACTCCAGCCTGATTGCGGCCAATCTGTATCAAAATTTGGTGATTCAAGTGGACCGTAGACACCGCTTGCTAGATGTTTAATTCATGTTTATAGGTGTGCATTGAACTAATAGGACATGAACCATCACCAGAGTCACTGCACTTCAACTTGCCCTAGTTAGCGGTAGTTGGTGAAAAAAAATATGCAACATTGTGTATTACTTTAGGTTGTAAAACAAAATATGGACAAAAATTATTTGACCCCATAGAAGGTCTGAAAAATTTTTATTTGACTCCATAGAGTCTGAAGTCCTGGCTCCTTCACTCTATCAAGATGGCTTTCATAAGGAGGTAGTTGGGGAAATGGACAAACTGACTTACCCAGTGCTTTCAACATGTTGATTGGATTTACATCTATAAACAAATACAAACTTTTAGGAATTACAACCAAATAAGTTTTTGCTATTAAACTGTTGGAACTGCCAGACATTTAAACTAAGTACATATTCACCGAGTTGCATTGGACTGAGCAACACAGACACCCCCTGGGATATACCAAGGAGACTTGCATTAATAACAACAATTATACATTTTTCGAGCTTATGATTACATAATAAAGAAAACGGACTAAAAAAGAAGTACGGTGTGTTACACCAACATTGTACTTGGAGGCTATCCCATGGGAATTCTGCAAGTCTACTAAACAAAGCATGAAATATGATTCAACAACCAAATTTCATGTGGTCTATTCATTCTAACCATTTACCAACAGCTGAAGCCTGCCGGTCAAACTGATCCCGTTGAGGCTCAAACTCCATATACATTCATTAGCATGTTGTCCTTAGAAAGACATTGGAAGTCTGCAACTATATTTCTTGAAACATGACACGCACAATCTGCTTTTTCAGTACACAACAAAATACAGAAAAATGTTTTTGTCACATCACCGCAGTAGTTTTAAATATATCACCGGAAGAAGCCAAATATTTGTAAATTGATCTCTAGGTTAAAGATGCTTACAAATTGTTAGCGAGGCGTTTCTCGGGGTTCTATTTGAGATGGAGACTCCTACATGATGATTGAGGTATTGTCATACACGGATCTAATATATATATAAAAAATCTGAGATTACACAACTGCGTACCTGCTGTGGTGCAAACAAGCTATTTTGAAGATATGGCCTTCGCTGCTGAGAGGGCACTGAATTATATGGTGGAAGAATGTCTCGAGGATGAACCCCTTGGGGATGAACTACTCGCTGGTTCATCCATTGCCAACCAGTTTGGCTATAGTTTGGCTGTGGTTGTTGATCTTGCAGCAATCTGGATGCCTCCTAAAGAAATTCAGAGTTCAAAATGATATGTAAAAACAAGACAATCCAGAGTAACATATTTTCCCCCGATAAAAGACATGCATATTAAAGCTTGTCATTCCAAAGATAGTTATAAACAAAATAATTTATAAACTGTGTTGCTGCTAAGTTGGATACCTGATTCTGATTAGTGTTAGTTGTAGTTTTCTTAACTGCAGACCTTCGTTCTTCCCTATTAAACTGTGTTGGTGCCAAGTTGGATACCTGATTCTGATTAGTGTCAGTTGTAGTTTTCTTAACTGCGGGCCTTTGTTCTTCCCTGGTATTACGACCCTCCATCTTCGCTTCTACTCCCATCAGTAATGCATTAGTGAGAGAAAACATTTCTTCTGACTTCGAACCCTTCGTGACAATTCTTTGTGAAAGTTGCAACAGCGCGTTGTAACGAGCGGTTGATGATGGATCACTATCATTCGGGATTAACTCCCCAGAAGGGTCAAAAACATCTTCTTCTGTAGCTTTACGGGTCCATCTCTTCAAATAATATTTAGGAGGTAGATTTTTAAATCGCAAGTCACGGAACAACTTTAATGCATGAGAGCAGAGGATTCCATTAAATTCAAATTTCCTACAGGAGCAATAGACCGATTGTTCAGCTTGGTTATATGTTAGTGTGCGGATCTTTTTCTGACCTTCCATCTCAGTTGCTCTATAGGTACGAATCACTCCGTCGTCTGACACCAACTCTAACAGTAAATCAATAGTTTGTTGAAGCCCTTCTTGAAAACCATAGAACATCTCTCTAGTGTATAAATTTGATGCTTCACGTTCTACTGACCACGCAGAGATCAAATTTGGTGCTGTTTGGTGTGTCTTTTTTTCTGCTTCCTTTTCCTTTTCATACCGATCAACCATGGCTTTAGAGTATTGATCTACGAACTCCCGAAGAAGGATGCTACCTGTGCTAAAATAGGCTTTCAAAAACTTGCTGATGTTTTCGCTTCTTTCCGTTGCAGTCATGCCAGCACAAAAATGACCACAACTATAAACTTGAGCCCACATTTGTCGCAAATCATACAAGCCTTGAAGCCACTCTATACCTCTAAGCCCATACTCATCAAGCAACTTGCTCCAACTTTCTTCAAATTCCTCAACTGTTTCTGGATCATATATGCAAGCTCTAAACTGAACGGAGAATGATTTAAATGCTTTAAATACTTTAGTCAAGTGCTTTGAAGCATTTTGAAGTATATGCCATAAACACAATCCATGTTGAGCTTCTGGAAATACGACACTAACGGCATTTGAAATGAATGCAGATTGATCCGTAAATACACTTATGGGCTTCTTTCCTCCCATAGCCTCCAAGAAAGTAGTAAATAACCACACTACAGAATCCGTTGTTTCAACGTCTAACAAACCACATCCAAAAAGTATAGGTTGCCCATGATTATTTATACCGATAACTGGTGCACATATCATATCGTAATTATTTGTTTTGAATGTTGTGTCAAAGGATACTGCATCACCAAATAACCCATAGTCTCTTCTTGATTTTGCATCACAAAAAAACACACCACATATATTGCCATCACCATTAGTGCGAAAGGAGTAGAAAAAATGTTTATTTTCTTGCTTCTTTTTCCTGAAATACTCGAGGAGAAAATGAGCATCACCCCTCTTGAAAAACCCGGACCTTGTGTTGGGATCAGATAAACCAACTTCTTCAGGAATGTAAGAGAAAACATCCGCTGCTTTTATTCCCCGAGGAGGGCTGCTGTCAACATGTGCTATATGGGCAGACTCGATTCTCTTTGGCGTCTTTAGGTAACTAGAAAATTTAGGCGGGATAAGTTCATGTGTATGCTCAGCTTTGAACCTAATCAAAGCATACTTGTCACCACTCATTAGTTTGATTTCAAAGACTGCCATGCATTCAAATCGCTTACTTTCTCTTCTTTTTCTAGGTTTCCTTACCATTCTATAGGTTCCTTCACATGAACAAACTAGCACTTGCCGATGAATTTTATCACGCTGACTTCTGTTCATGTTTGTCCTTAATATTCTCACCCGAAAACCAATCTTTCTTGCATATTCATTATAGTAATCAAATGCTTCTTTTGCAGTGTCAAAAATCATGCCAACCTTTGGCTCTACTAACTCATCAGAATCACAAAACCGTTGTTCAACAACTTCTGCAGCATTCTCATAATCATTAGATTCCAAATCCGGGATAACTTCACAATTATCATCTGTAATCGGAGTTTCCTGTTAACAAATTATAATCAAATAAAAAATGAACACTCCATTAAGCTCCAAACCCAAACATACAAATACATCAAATCTAAAAAATAAAATAAAAAATTAATCCAATTATCTCACCCAAAAATCACACATTATAATATTTCTAAATCTTCTACTTAGATGCACAGGACTAGATATGCAAAGAAAACATCAATAACTAAGATTTTGTAGTGATAAATAAGTAAGTTAAGGGAAAATGAACAAGAAGAAATGAATTAGGGGGAAAAAAAACGGATAATACCTCTGGAATAGGATCTCCTTCATCATCAGTTTCATAGATTTCAGGGTCGCCATTCAGCGTACAGTGCAGTGAAGAAGAAACTATGATATTATTGTTAGGGTTTTCAGATTGGGAATCCATGGGTGGAGAAGAAGAAGAGCTCTTCAGCGGAGAGAGAGGACTGTGCGGTCTGGTTTATGACTTTGTTGACCCACGTAACAAGTGGGTGAACAGATCTTGACGCACCATGGACGTGTTAGAAACGTTTAAAATACGGTCTGATAAGAAACCGCATCAAGTCTTTTATTGACCGTTCAAAATCGGTCAGGTTAGTAAGTACAATCCCTCACCTCACCTGGCCCACCACTCCCATCGGTACCGTTCTAAAACCAAAATTTACCAAGGTACATAAATAATAGACTCCATTACCATGACGACGAAAGGTAACAGAAGGAGTATTATAAGGGCTGAATATTGGTCGGCCGGCTTGATTTTTAGTCAATACCGACCACTAGCCGGTTGTACGTCGATGTTAAATATCAAAACCGTTACTATATCGACCTATTATCGGTTCGGTTTTAAACTGATTCGAGTTGACGGGATTTGTAATATTGAGTTTTTACCTGTGATAATATTGTGTAAATAACAATTTAGTTCACGAGTTGACCCGAATTAGCTGAAAACTCCTGTAAGAATTTTTTTCCTGCTAACTTTTCTCATCTTCACTTGTAATTTTTGTTTCTGTACCTTCCTTTCATTCATATACATATGCGCATACACAAATTGTTAACTTAAATAACTACATGTTCAACATTGATAAAAACTTAGAAACAATGCTTTCAATTAAAAGGAACAAAGTTTCAAATTAACAAAGTTCAACTAATAAATGCAATAAAAAAATACAGAATGCAGAGTCCGCAAAACAATTTCAAGTGAATGTGAATAATTCTCAAGGATCAAAGACCTCTAGCATATGACACATAACTATGCAACAACAAATAAAATCTACGCTAAAGTCTTTTAACAACATCGAATTGAAAAGTAAAGAAAAAAGACTAAACAAGATGACATTATCTTCCTCAATGCTAGAGTTTATGTTACACCCGTATTTTTAGCATGGCGCATGTGCAAAGATGCGTCATGGCATGAGATGAAGCTTCATCTCATGCTCCGTTGCGTGTTAAGAGGAACATTGGCCTAGAGCCAAGTAAGGCGCATTGCGAAGATATATTGGTCAATATCACACCAAGAGGGTACAAGTTGTAAGTTGTATTGGCCAAGAGCCAATCTCGCACCAAAGGTGCTTCAGGCCAGTTGGGTAGCTGCCTAGAACAAAGTAGTGCCACGATGGCGCATTACGCAGGTCATTGGCTTATGGCCAATATCGCAACAGACCGTAGCAGGCTGGCCTTGGCAATGTACGGCCATAACGGCTAGACATTGGAGTGACCTATGGGCCAAAGCCAGAAATACAGCCATCACGGACCTTCACTGGACCTGGATCAGGAAATGTTCATCCATCATGGCTGGACATTGGAACTGGCCTGTGAGCCAGAACTGAATATACGGCCATCACAGCCATACATTGCAGTTGACCAGGGTAGTAATGTGCAGCCATCATGGCCTTGGAACTTGGTGAAGTCATTTTCCTCCCCCAATCTAAGTTGTAAAAATGTCTTTAAAACATATATATAGGGAGGGGTAGTTGGTTGAAGGTGCATATGCGGACCATGCATCAAGTAAGCTTCATAGCTTAGCCGAAAGAGTATAAATGATGCTTAGGCCTCATTTGTAGTTGCGTAGGTCCAGTTGAGCATATTAATCATGGGCATCACTATGCCATGCCACGGACCAAATATACATCACTTGGATGCATTTTGACGAAACGGCCTATACGGACTAGGACATACCATTATTGCTTGGTCACGGCCTTGCAAACGAGTTGGCTTTAGTTTATGTCCCTTCGAGGATGAACTAAGGCCAGTGCTTGATCCCTTTAGAGCAGGGAAGGGTACGTAGGCAGCTGCAATAAGTTGCAGCATTGCCGGTCTAGCACTTTGTCGCTCATATCATCTAATTTAGACATGATTGCGGCATACTGGCCTCTCATATCATTTGGTTCGGCGGTTCGACGTACGGATGATTGTGTTTAAATTTGATGAGGAAAGTTGCATTTCATTCATTGGATGCTCATACTTCCTATCAAGGCATTCGACTTAGGCATCTGCCAATGGCGCATTAGGCATGGCCTCGAAAGTAAGCTAAGCTACATCGATATGCAAGTTAAGTACGGCATGAGCCTGATTAATGCACCCTTGGCACGAGCAAGATAAGTGCATGCTTTCAGCAATGCCTAAGCTAAGTAAAGAGGGGGTATTAGGCCTACAATGGCCTATGCGTAAGTTCAAGACATGTCTTATGCCTGGACAAGACTCGGAAGCCAGTGATGCATGTAAGGTGCATCGGCCATAGCCTTCAAGGCTTTAAACCTTTTGTATAAGAAGGGTAATTTGGAACGGTGTGGAAGCTAAGTTAGCTGCATCATGCTCCACGAGCATGCTTGTAAGGGAAAATGGACGTGCATTTTCCTAGCTGTAAGGCCCCGATTATAGCATCATTATAGTGCATCGGGGAAGTTATGGCATGCGCGCCCTGGGGCACTAGGCGTAATTTTCCGGTCCGTCACAGTTTATCATCTAGTACATATCCACATAGAATATCAAGAGCAATGGATTTTTGTAACCATCTTTGCGTACAGTGCAATAACCCAACTGCCCTAGATGACAAATATCTTCTTCATGGACTAGTACACGCTTTCGGTACTAAATGTTGATTCAGATGCAACTGAATAACAATCGCTAGTGTATCTTTAAGGAAATGATCTTTAGACTTTTGTTTATGAAAGTCATGCTAAAGTTGGTGTCACCTTTTTAGCTATGAATTTTAAAAATCTAAGTCTTCAGGAGGCTGGTGAGCTTGTAAAATAGTCACTTGTATTTTGAAATGATCTACTCTTTGATTAATGTCACCAAAATGTCCTCTACTTCATCTTAATAAAAAAAAAATTGTAAAAGGGTCGTATGTTTTTCACCTAATTAGGGTCTGGGTCGTAGGAGATGCAGTTGATGCATTAGGGTCGTAGACTAACCAAAGACTAGTTTGACCATCTGAATTTTTTACGAAAGTGCCCTTACAAAGTAGCTAAATGCCATCATATCCTAAATTCGTAACCCATTGTAAAACTTAACAGAGTTCAAAATTGGCCCGACCCAATAAGCCTCAAAATCAGATGAACTTGAATTTCACAAGAAAAAACACGATATTCACACATTCGAAGAATCGCACTCAACATGTTCAATTCATCTTTGTTCTTCAAATATTCATTCCCGTTTCCAAATCGAAGAACCCAGTTCCATTTACTTGGAACACCATTTTTAAGTGTCATTTATAAAATCTTACGTCACCCTAATGATGCAATTCTTATGTTTTGTTAATTGCTTCGTCAATCGTCTTTCAGCCTAAGCAATTTCACCTTTCTTCGTCTACGTTCTCTTGTAAAAGGAAAACAGGTACATGGATTAAGTTTTTTAAATTGGGCAACTTATATGTACGGAGCCGTGTGGTTAGCTTGTATTTTAAATGCTTGATGTGATATTGTTTCTGTTGGGAAAGTATTTGATTGATTGGAGAATGCAGAAATAATTTCCTTGAGTTCTTAATTTCACGGTTATGCGAAATGTGGATTAATTGAACTTGCCCAGAAATTGTTGGTTATCGTTCAATTGATTTTCATATCAGCTGGTTTGGTTTTTGTATTCGGTCCAACCAATTTTCTATTTCCCATTCTCCGTGGGATTGGGCAAGTACTGGGATTTATTGGTAATCTTCTAACAGTACTACTTCATCCATAGCTATTAAAGTCTTGACTCGTGAATCGGGATCATGGTTTGCTTTTAATCATAACAGCATTCGTTAAATTTCATGGGTTGCAATGAGATGGACGGTTGGATGGGGAAGAGAAAATATAGGGGGCAAAATAAGAACCCTTTTTGACAATATTCTAACAGTCGCATTAGTCAACCGATAGTCAGGGTTATTGGCAAAATATAAAAAAGTCAGCTGACGGTTTTTTAACGGTCTTTGGTTAGTCTACGACCCTAATGCATCAACTGCATCTTCTACGACCCAGATCCTAATTAGGCACAGAACATACGACCCTTTTACAAAATATCTCTAAAAAAAAAATTGTTATCCAAAATTTTTGTCAATAATAGAAAAGAAAAACAGAAACAGTATGAGACATAAAGCCGGAACCTCCTGAAGAAAGAAGCTGAAAAGAAAAAGGATCGAAAAAACAAAAATCACATCAAACAGATGTATAAAGCTATTTATCCGAAAATTCTTTTCAAAAGCTTTCAAATAAGTTCCATGTTTTGGTTTAGTATTTTTCTTCCTTGCACCACACAAAACATGTTAAAAACTATCCTATGGGGAAGATGGAGTATCCTCTACCACAATGATGAATATATTGGACAATTGCCACATATTTAATATGTGCTAACCTATTAAATATGTTAGTATTAGTAAAATAATTGTTTGGTCATATTTTATGTGGTCCCAAGTTTATTTGGTCCACCAACAAAAAGGGAGTTCTATTTGGTCCATATTTATTCAAAAATATTAAAGTATCTAAAATACCATTTATCTCTCTTATTTTCTCTCTTCCTCACCTGCTTCTTTTCTTTGTTTTATCTCTTTTTATTTTCTCTCTCTTCTTAACATTAATAAATAAATAAAACTTAAAAATGAAATATCTCTCAAAATATAAGTCGAAAATTAATAAATTTTATATATTCGGAAAGGTCTCGTTGAGATCTACACAATGAATACCCATTATACTATGTTTCGAAATTTTAATTTTTTCGGTATAATAATAGTTCATATCCAAGAATGAACACTATTTTAGAATATGGTAGTTCATTCTACTTCTAGCAGTTCATTTCGTATAATGAACTCGTATATGCTAGCAATTTGTTTTGTAGAATGAACTCGTATATGCTAGCAATTTGTTTTGTAGAATGAACTCATAAAAGTATTTCATTATTAAGAATGGAGTCATAATAGTAGTTCATTATTATAATTCACATTGTAGAATGAACTCGTGATAGATGTTCACTTATTGTCGAATGAACTCATAATGGTTGTTCATATTGTAGGAATGATAATTCATATTGTAAAATGAACTCGTAATGATAATCAAGTATGGAAGTTCATATTGTACAATGAACTCGTAATAGGTGTTCATTATGGTAGTTCATATCATAAAATGAACTCGTAAGTGATAGTCCATATTGTAAAATGAACTCGTGATAGGTGTTCATATTGTAGAATGAACTCCTAATGGTATTTCATATGGTAGAATGAACTCGTAATAATAGTTCATTATACCAGTTCATTTTGTAGAATGAACTCGTATGTTACTTAATCATGACAATTCATTCTACAGAATGAACTAGCTAGTATGGTAGTTCATTAAATTAGTTCATTTTGTATAATGAACTTGTATATAGTTCATTTTATAGGTATTTTTTAGCCTAAGAATAAGATAAAAATTAAAAGCTCCGAAACATAGCAACAATGGTACTCGTTGGAAAGCTCTCGTCGAGGGCTTTCCGAATATATAAAATCTATCATTTTTGGACATGTGATTCAAAAAATATTTCAGTTTTAAGTTTTTATTTATTTATTTTTATTAAGAGAGAGGAAAAAAAAATAGCATTTCTGCCACTATTAAAAAAATTATGACATCATTGATGACGTCATCTCGCATGGGTATTGTCCACCCTAAGACCAAACAATAATATATATATTTAAGAAATCAGACTAAACCAAACTAACTCTAATATATTATTATTATTACTAAATGGTATTTCCTAATATAAACAACCATTGTTTAATTTTTGAGAGGACACCCATTCTCTGTTTCTTGCTCTTTGTAAATAAATTTTACGTTCCTCCTCACATGTCCAGCTAATTCCTTTCAAAGAGCCGGAACTCGCAACATTAACAAAATTATTATTTGAAGGCATAGTACTCTTTATCTCAGTTTGTCGTAAGCATACTAACATTTTCTTCTGAATTTATAGTGTGAACACTTACAAGGTCGTCATCTTGCTCATTTACTATGGCATCGGCTGCTTGGTGTATGAGGTTTGTCGCAACGTCATGAAGAACACCCATGTTGTGGCAATTCTATCCAGAAGGTAGTGATACCCAAACGACCAGCAATAAAGACAAATGGGTAGGAGTCCTCCACCACAACTTAGCTTCACCTTTTACATACATGCTCACCAAAGTGACTTTTTGTTCTTCAACAGTTCTGGCTACTTTGAAATACTGCTCCATATCCTACATAAAGTTCTCTAATCACCAAAAAAAAAAAACTTTCGGTTTTGGAACTTTCATCTTAGTAAAGTCCCCACCACCACCAGTAGCATTGTTCGCTTCCAATGTACACACAAACCATCTTAGGCCCAGTGGCGGAACCAGGTTTTGAAAATAGGGGGGGCTAAAAAAAAAATTGGTCATACCCAAGTCAATGTGGAAACAGCAGAAAAAATGTGCTCTATAGACTCCGCTTCCGAACAACAAATTAGTAATATTAATTCATTAAGCTTGCAGAATTGTAACTTGTAAGAGTCGTCTATGATATGAATCCAAATTGGCTTTGCATTGAGAATAAGTGGAGTGTTCTAACAGATGTGAATAGCATGTCTTAAGATATCCTATTCACATCAAAACTATTGGAAGCACTAAAATACACTATCAAAACTGGACAAAGGGAGGGACACATACCAAGTTGTTTCAAGAAGACTCTTTCTTCGCGAACTACAGGACCAGTTGCCATCCAGCACGATAACATTTGTTTCCAGACTTTTTGTAACCATATGAGTACTCTGTACTCATGCTTTGAAACTAGATCACCCTTCCACTTGTCATACCTAAAAAGAATAACATTTTCATTCCAAATAATGCAAGTGTCATTGTCGACCATGAAATGCTAACGAAAGCGATAAATGTGGAGAACATCTATGTCTTCCCACATTGCAGTATGTATCGCAGTTGGGGGATAGCTCCATGCTTTAGCTAAGAAATCTGCATAAGCGTTACCTCCCCGTAAATGTGAGAAAACCAAAAAATTTAAGAAAAGCAAGTTCTCGAAAGTCGTTGCACATAAACCCTTTAACCTGATTATCAACCTCCCCAACTAATATTTTTGATGGTGGCTTGCTGTAGTGGTGTGAAAGAGCCATTGAATCTTATTGGTTGAGACACCACCAGACCCTCTTCAGTGGTACACAAGCCAGAGCCTACCATGTGCTTGCAAAATCAACATGATGTTGCTGCCTTGGGCTAGCATATTCATAAGCATCTTCTAAAGAAATATCCCGGTAGCTGTTACCATTTCAGAGAATATTGTGACTCATATGAATGGCTATAGGAACTGAACAAATCAAGCATTTACCGGAGGATTAAGATTCAAGTTGTCTAGCTGCCCATTACTTGAAAATCATGTCTAACTAAGAAAACATACAATCTATACATTGATAATTCTATTTCTTTGATGCAGTTCATCAAACTTCCGGTTGATTCAAAATAAATCACAAATGATTCCTATGACCTCCTACATACAAAGGATTATGCCTACATTTGATTTACAGGTGAACTAGCAAATACATAACACAATTACTTTCAAGCATTTCAACAAACACTTACCCCGCAACTCGAACTCGAGTACTGCATAATATGTATTAACTCTCACCGACTCCCTGCCTTATTTTTCTCTATTCTTCTTCTTCTAAATCTGATAACAAGAAATAAACCACAGACATGTAAATGGTGGACTAAATTGCTGGCCTTGGTGGACTAAATTGATAAGCATGGTGGACTAAACTGATAAAAAAAAATTGGACAAAGGTAAATTCATAACCTGGTGAGGTTTTGTAAGAAAAAGGGGGGCTACAGCCAGGTTTAGTCAACCTGTGCTTCCGCCCCTGCTTAGGCCACACATCTCCTCAGTGAGTTCCTTAAATGATTCTGTGAACATGGTCTTGGCAGTACTAATTTAGCCCTCCAAATCAGCACTCTTTCTAGTCGCGTCTTGCATTCTAACAACAAAGTTGTCCACTGCCTGAACATTATTCAACAGAGTCTCATTAACATTTGCATAATTTGGATGGCGTACCTCTTCGCCAACTTTATCTTCCAAGTCTGCTAATCGGTCCATTAAGGTTTCAATCAGACTCTTCATACTAGTCATCGTAAACCAGCAGTTTAAGCGTCCAAATTGAGTAAAACAAGAGAAAATCTTCACGAAAGCAGAGCAAGCTGTCTCTGATGCCAGAATTCCTAGACCCCAAAATGCACCTTGAAATGTTGGCTCGAGAGTATAACACGGAAGCACAGTGGTTTAGTGAACACAATCCACCCACTCGTGCTTTGAATCTCAAATCTAAGATAGTTATTGATTTCGATGTAAAGCAAAGCTCAAACCTAAGCTAATTGCTGTCATATCATCGATTATTGAATTTGAAACAATGAGACATGAAATTGGGACCAAGAATAAGAATTTTTTATTTTTAAAACTTTTTTATTTAATAATTGGATAACGATTATTACATGCAACTAGTTCGAAGCCTAACAAACTAGGCTCCAACAACATACTACTCCATTAATTGAACAGGTTGCTGTGCTAACCTACCAGCGAGCCTCACCCACCCTATTATTAGCTAAATACCGCACCGGCTATTTACCATGTGTCGTCTCGGGTGAGTTCCGGATCGGCGATATCTCGGCCATGTTGGGGGTGAGGGAGGGAGTATAAAGTAGTTGGGTAAGAAAAAGTTACTAAGGACTGAAATAATTCACCAACAAATTGGATTGGTTCTCACAAGACATGGATGATGTAATTTCTTAATTTAATAAATTATTTTCGTATCAGAACAAAAAACTCCATTTTACACTACGCGAAAGTTTTTTAATGAAGTAAGAAATTGACTCCGCAATCAAACTTCTTATAGTCCATCACTCCAATCTACTTTACATGCTGAACTATTGCAACCTGCCAAACTGATTCGAACTCAACATAATCCTTAGTAGCCATGACCAGGTCTTCCAATTTATGGTTTTGTCCTCAAACTGCTTCAACACTACACACATAAATTAAGGAATGGTTACCAATTTTTCATATAAAACACAAGATGGGAGTAACCCATAGCCATTTGTTTAATATTCTCATAGGCCACTTACTAATTGTTAATGAGGCATCTCCGGAGGAGGGATTTGCGACGAAGATCCCTATGCCACAAACAAAACGCAAAATAAAAAAACAGGTTAAAGGAACCCAAATGATTAAAATTGCCTTTGCATGAACAATTTATAGTACCTGTTGAGACATGAACAATTCGTTTGGATGGAATTGCCTTTGCTGTTGAGACCCAGCAAAATTATATCCAGGAATTATATCTTGGGGATGAATACCCTGAGCATGAATGGCTTGCCTATTCATCCACTGCCAACCATTTTGGCTATAGTCTGGCTGTTGTTGTTGCATCATCCCAAAGACATCCTACATCATTAAGAATACAACAAATAACATTTGAAATCAAAACCATCAAATAACTATGGCATATTTTATAACCACATTTATGTATTACCTGTGTCGCTTCCTCATTCAAATTCGACACCAGATTCTGATGAGGGTTGGGCATATTCTTCTGAATGGCAACTCTTCTTTCATCCTTGGAAGTTATATGCGCATCTGCCTTGGATTTCACTTCTTGGAGTAATGACTTGATCAAAGTGAACATTTCGTCTGACTTCAAACCCTTGGCCACGATACTTTGAGAAATATGTGTCAAGTCATCGTAACGACTTCGAGCTGTTGAGGTTGGATCATTGTTACTTACGATTAACTCCCCAGAAGGGTCAAAAACATCTTCATCTGTAACTTTTCGGGTCCATCTCTTCAAATAGTATCGAGGAGGTAGACTCTTATATTGTAAGTCACGAAATAACTTTAATGCATGAGGGCAGAGGATTCCATCAAATTCAAATTTCCGACAAGTACATGAAACTGATTGTTCAGAGATGTTATGTACAAGTGAGTGGATTGTTTTTTGACCTTCCAATTCAGTAGCTCTGTATGCACGAATTGTTCCATCATCCTTTTCCAATTCCAACGACAAATCAATGGTCTTCTGAAGCGCATCTTGAAAACCATAAAATATCTCTCTTGTGTATACTTTTGATGCTTCGCGCTCTACAGACCAGCCAGAGATCCAATTAGGGGTTGTTAGTTGTGTCTTTTTTTCAGCTTCCCTTTCTTTTTCATAGCGATCAGCCATAGCTTTGGAATATTGATCAAGAAAATCACGAAGAAGAATACTACCATTGCTAAAGAAGGCCTTCAGAAACTTGCTGATGTTCTCACACCTCTCTGATGTGGTCATGGCAGCAGAAAAATGACCAAGACTATAAGCTTGCGCCCACTTCTCTCGCAACTCATACAGTCCTTGCAACCATTCATTATCTCTAAGATCAAAATCTTCAAGCAACTTGTTCCAACTACGATCAAATTCTTCAACTGTCTCTTGCTCATATATCCAAGCTTTGAACTGCGGCGCGAATGTTTTAGATGCCTTAACTACTTTAGTCAACTGTTTCGAAGCATTTAGAAATATATGCCACAAACACAAACCATGATGAGATTCTGGAAATACAAGACCAACAGCATCTGAAATAGCTGCAGAATGATCTGTAAACACACTTTCAGGTTTCTTCCCACCCATAGCCTCCAAAAAAGTCATAAACAACCATGCCACAGCATCGGTTGTTTCACCATCTAACAAACCACAGCCAAACAGTATGGGTAGTCCATGATTGCTGAGGCCAACAACTGGCACACATACCATATCAAAGTTGTTTGTCTTGAACATCGTATCAAAACACACTGAATCGCCGAATAACCCGTAGTCTCTTCTTGATTTTGCATCGCAAAAGAAAACACCACATATCTTACCATCTTCATTAATTCGAAAAGAGTAGAAAAAATGCTTGTTTTCCTGCTTCTTTTGCTTGAGATAACCAAGGAGAAATTCTGCATCACCCTTAATGGAAAACCCAGCTGGTGTTTTCTGTTCTAAACTATTCTGGTCAGATACACCGGCTACTTCAGGAAGGGTAAGTTCAAGTGGTCTTGTTCCAGGAGGCTGTGTTTTGTCAGTCATTCCTATCTGAGCGAAGCCGAGTTTCCTGGGGGTTTTCAAGTAATGGGAAAACTTTGGTGGGACAAGCTCGTGTGTGTGCTCCGAACTGAACCTTATTAATGCATACTTATCACCTGTAATAAGTTTAATCTCAAATGCAGCTAGACATCCAAACCGTTTAGTTTCTCTTCTTTTTCTTGGTTTCCTGATCATTTTGTAGGTGCCTTCACATGAACAAACTAGTACTTGGCGGTGAATTCTATTACGTTGAGCTTTATTCATGTTTGTTCTTTGTATCCTAACTCGGAAACCAATCTTTCTAGCATATTCATTGTAAAAATCAAATGCCTCCTCTGCAGTGTCGAAAATCATTCCAACTTCTGGTTCTATTAACTCATCGTATACTCGATAGATTTGATCAACTTCAGTACTTTTTCCATTATCATTCGAAGCCAATTTAGGGCCAACTTGGACAGCATCGTCAGTAATTATTGGAGTCGGATCCTGTTAGGGTTCGAGTTAACAACATACATAGAATCACTAAATTAACAGTCCATCATTATACTGCAGCCATATATTACCAAAATATAGTTAAAAATGATTCATTTTTTTTATGGAGTTTTAAAAATGAAACCTAATCGGATACTACATCCGATTTCATTTTCATAATAAGTAAAATTCAAGTCCACATGTTTTAAGAAAAGCGAGAGAGATTATTAGTATACCTCTGCAATAGGATTTTCAGAAGGTTGAACAACAACATTGGAGGGAGATTCTTCGCCACTTGAGTCCGAAGATACTGATTCAGGGACTGCACTGTTGTTATTCTTGTTGTCTTCGAGGCTTTCATTGTCGGTGATGTTATCGGTATTAATGATGGTGCAGGTGGTGGTGTCTACGTCGGTGTTAGGATTTTCAGATTCTGGCTCCATGGATGATGAAGGAGACGAGTTCCTGAAAATTGCTTCTCAGCGAGAACGGAGAGAGAAGAGGAACTGTGAGGAGTACAAATGTTGACCCGCATACCGAAGTGGGTGAACAGATAACCACCCACTATATTCAGCGGGGATAGCAAGGGTATTCTTGTTAATTCCCTCTTTAATTCTAGAAAGAAATTTTTAGTTGATAGCTACTTTCATTTCATTTGACATAGGCATTGGCATTATCCAGCACCTAGATATCCGAGATGAATAAAATATATGTGCAACGATCTACAAGAGGTGTTAAACTTAAACGTCCTATCATGTTCCCATGAATGAAAGCAGAAGTGCTTCTCCCCTGCTGGTTTAGCAATTCAGTCACTAGAAATAGATATGTTTCCGGAATGAACTCTCTTGCTGGTACCTAAGATGCAAAGCATAAAATGCATGGTTAATAACTGTAGGAGTATGTGATTCCTTGGCTTTAATGGCAACTTCGGTAATTTCTAGTGACACCTAAATAGGAAGGGAAAAAATATCTTCAAGAGAAAACCAACAATAGAAACAAAAAAGAAATAATACGAAGTGTAAGAGAAGTACTACTGATAGATAAAGCACTTCTTCCCACCACATTATCTGAACGGAATACAGATGAAAGGAGCAAGTCGCCTACAGTATTTGAGTACAACATATATAACGGACGATTCTGGATTTCTCCATAAAACCCTAGTATTTGATTTGCTTTTAGGTCCTTAATCCTGATACACTGGAATTGTGTTATGCCTTTCATTAGCTGAAACAGAATGAACACTGTTTCTGGTGCTTTGGATTAAAATTCCACAATGCTAGATCAAGGTTTCTACCATCCATTACACAAGTAAGTCCCCACAATATCCTTTTTCTCTCTCTATCCTCTCAACCAGGTGTTTCTGTACGATGAGTTGTCGCGCAGAGAAGCGTCATGGGCCTTGTACTCCATTACGTAGCCAAGAGGAAGCTTCAGTTGTCTCTTGATTGCATCTCTTAGAGCCATCACAGCCTGTGTAAAAACCAACAAAAGGGGAATTTTGTTATCAGTAAGCAGACATTATTCTGCTGCCAAACCCAACACTAGTTTATACAGTTCATTAATAAAAAAAGAGTCTGCTTTTGGTTCGTGAGCTGCAATACATTGACTGAAAGAAGAGATTAAAAAAAAAACCTGCCCTAAGGAAGCAATTAGTTAAGTCAGCTTAGAAAGTGACTTATCCTATAAGATTCTGACTAGGGCAGGAACACTGATAATTAGAAGATTTTCGTTATCCGTTATATAATGTTCAAGTGGTAGGTATCTGAATATATGCTTTACTAATAAACCAGTGACAGGATAGACATAATCGTGTTTTCAAATAATAACATGATCTGAAAATAAATCCAAATTTTCGGGATTCTACCCTCATGTTTAAAACCTCGCAAACCTAACGCTGGCAACGTTTAGCACAGTATTTACTACTAATATGCATGCTTCAAAAAACAAAAAACAAGTATTTACTACTAACCTGGTGGTCGGCTGCATTGCGGTTCCAGACGCTCAAGATGTCTTCATTAAAACGGATGCTCAATACTGCTCCACATATGTTCTCTCCATAGTCAAGTTGGTCACCAACTAATGCTAGAACCTGAAAATGTATCCAGACAAACAAATGTTTAACCTCATTCATGTCCATAGCTTCAAGCTCATGAACCCATTACACCATATAAAGGGTTAACTCTTTACTACAGAAACATTCGAGCAAAGCAAACAACTTGAGCATTAAAACTGAACCCACAATTGTTATTATCATATGCACCATTTTTTTAAAGCAAGTAAGAACGAAATATCATAGTTGAACTCACACCGATACACTCAACAAACTCATGTGCTCGTAAATAAATATTGCCATTGAATTCCTAGTATGGGAGTCCAAGAAATCTGTAGAGCCTGTACCATATTACGACAGAGGACATCCAATAGTTTTTTTTTTCCGCATAAAAAATATTGTTCGCTTTGTGTAACATATAACAGCATCTGCTGTTCTCCTGGAAATCTGAAAAGCCTGTACCATTTCTACGGTATGGAACATCCACAATTTTCTTTTTCACACATACTCAGTGACCCATTCATCTCTACAATTTTACTTATGGAGCAGAAAAAAGTACGCCAATCTAACCTCTCTGCCTGTAATCTTGTATTTTAACTGCTCAAAGTATAGATCTCCATAACCATAGGTCATGGCGGAGGCTTTAGACGTTTCCTTCCGATTACAATGATCATTAAAGAGATAGTAAAAGAAATTTAATGTGTCCCCTTACCAAGTCCTCCCAAAAGCGACCCGAGACAGCCTTCTTGAATCTGATTATCCACTTTCCACCATTACAGTTAGCAGAATCCTGTGAACATAAATTTTAAGTTGCTGAGCAGTACACTTTTGAGTTAAAATAACTTATAATTGTAGAGCGTAGACAGCTTGGAAAATAGAAAACAAGAAAAGGGAAGTAAAGATATATTAAAGGATGAATTAAGAAGCAACTGACAACTGCATAAGCTGCAAATACTTACTTCCCACAAAGGCCGAATACCCTCCTTGAAAAGATGCAAGTCAGTCGGACTTGGCAAAGAAGAAGGGCGAGCTAAATGGCAATAACAAACCCAAAACCCTTCAACCTGATATAAACATCACAATTCAAATGCATTATGCACCACTGTTCAGAGAACAGATGAAACTCCACAAACGACCATGGAAACATCACAATTTATAGTGGCAAGCTAAGATTCACAGTAATATTGTTACTTCAAGAAGCATACCGTACTGAACTCCACAATTCTCTTTATATTGTCCTCGTATGATGTTTGAGTACGAACTCCAGGTGTTCGGCGTGTGTACCACAATACAAACTTGTTCTGGAAATGAACCACAGAGGATACATTAGTGAAGCTACAAGACAACTCAAAGAATCATTGGCAGTGCAGGAATTGATAAAGGGTCTGGCTAGGATGAGGTATGACGGTATGGGGCACATGACACCTAAATGACACCTCACACTCCTCTGTTATCTAAATGACACCTCACACTCCTAACAAATCTCTACACTAAAGCCGTTTCCTAATACATATTAATTTCAAAGTCTTGAGATTTATTAATTTCTATTTCAGCGAAATTTTCTTGACAGGTCCTCTGCTAGGAGAGGTCATTATTCATGAAGTGTATACAATCAAAAGTTGATCCATGAAGCCATTTCTCTAATCTACGACTGAAGATAGCCCTATCACAAATTAAATAAGATTTTATGGATTACTAAAGTTTCCAATGCCAGAATTCATGCCTAACTAGGTTTAAAACAACAAAATTCAAATTTAAAATTAAATAAGGTTTTATGGATTTCTAAAGTTTCCAATGCCGGAAAACATACTAACTAGGTTTAAAACAACAAAATTTAGATTGAAAAATAGGCGAATTATTACTATCAAAATTTTTTATTAATAAATGGTTCTTGATTGATTGGTTTCTTCAAGGGGTTGGCATTGGACTCATATATCTGTTCATCCGTAAGAGGAACTGCAAACTAAAAAGATTCAGTAAATAAAATAGGCAAAGATAGACCGAAATATGGAAAGTGTATAAAAGTTGGGAAAGTAAGGGCATTAATATAAATGATAAGTTAGTGGTTTGGTGATATTTTTCCTACAACGGCTTTTTGGATTAATGGGTTGAGGTGTCACGCAAAGAACTGGGGACTCGTACTGGGAATGTCTGCTGCATACCCATTGTAGCCGGATCCATTAAGGAAATGCAGTATTCTATATCAGAGAACGGTATAAAATGCAGAATCTCAAATGGCATACTTCCTCTCTAAATAGTATCATCAACAAACATTAAATAAGGTCACTAGTTGACTAGTTTCAGCAGGACCCTGAAATCCTTTAAAGCCATCAACAGTAAGATTTCGACTCCCCCATGCTAAAGGGAAAACCTACTACAAGCTGTTACATAAAAGAAGAATTCCCGGTAAATGAACGTCTCGTAGTTAAACAAATGTCTAGGAGTGTGATCCATGATAGTGTCTCATTTTTCAGGAATCACAACAGATAGATGCAACGAATCTCATCCATAGCTGGCAAACTTAACCAAATAAGAAAACCTATTATCTTAATTTTAAAGCAAAGCAGTAGCATATATGATACATCAAATGAATTCAAAAGAGCAACAGAAAAGGTATATTGAAACTGACTAACTTAAACAGGTTTCTTCGTTGTTCTTCTACAACAAAGATTTTAGATGGGATATATCAAAACTACTTGCCAGAATTTTGACAAAGTTATTTTTGTGATTACAGACGCCCAATAAAAATTATCAAATTTCCACTCGGCAACCTTTGAACACGGATCACAGATGGTTCAAAATGAGCATAAGTTACCAAAAATCCATTATCCCCTAGTTCCCCAAATAACAGATCTTATTAGGGTTTAAAATCTAATGAAACATATCGCCATCCCTTAAAACTTTAGTCCCCCAAATCTCCTCAATAAAAGAATGGGAAAATAATCAGTTCAGGATTCTAATCTAAGTAAGCTTATCAATAAGCTTCAAATAAGATATATAAGGAACAATTTTGAATCACTACAACAACAGAAATGATATGAAGATTAAGAACCTAATCTTGCGGTTTTACAAATAAAAACCTAGAAAAAAAATACATACAAAACATAGAGAGTAATAGAGAACCTTCAATGGATGTAAACCAGCTTTGAGCTCATGAGCATGCCTGTCTCTCTCTTCGATGTCTTTTTCATTCGAATCAAATATGGCTTCTGATCGAGAATTCAAACCCTTGATTTCACCAACTTCCTTCTTCTCTGCAATCTCCATAACCTAATTTCGAACCCTATTTTTTCCGAAACACGAACTAAACCCCAAATTTTCTAAGCTCTCGCTAAATACTATCCTGTTTAAATAAGAAGGAAAAGAAATAACGATGTTTTGTTGACTATCCCAAAACAGTGGGGGAATACTTGGTTATTCAAATGTCCATCCTAAATTTTAAGGGGTGTCCTAAAAGATTATGGAAGACTAATCTGCCCTTATCCTAATTAAGGTTATAATTAATCCTAATAACCCACTAATTTAACCACTACCCACTAATCTAACCCCTAAATTAAAACCTCAAATCAGTTTCAAAACCCTTATTTTTTCTTTTATTCTTCTTCTTCATCTTCCTCTTCTTCTTCTTCTTCTTTTTCTCCTCTTCTTCGTATACATCGTCGATTCGAAAAAATTCATCGTCGATTAATCAATTTTAAAATACAATGCGTTCTAAGCAGACACCAAGAATTCCCGGATTGAGTCCGGGTTTGGCTAGCATAGCGAATCTCCCAAATCAATTTGAAGTTGATAAACAACTTCAAGCAAAGTTGGGAGACGAAGTGTAGCATCCAACATCAACCAAGGAGTCTGATTATATCAAAATGAAAATCCGTAGGTAATTTACTTCATACCCATTCCTTTGAATCGTTTTTGGTTGAAGAAATCGATTAGAAATCATCAAAAACCATTGAAAATGGACGTTACAGTAGAGATTTCGGCTAAGAGAAAATTTTAAAACCCTAGAATTTGGTAACCGAACTTTCAATATGAAGAACAGTTCGACCAATTAGTAATTTTTAGGTAACCGAACTATGAAGTTCGGTAAGCTCGCAAAAAAAAAACGTAACCGAACTCCTTCTTTATATGAAAATTTTGAGTTCGGTTACCTCGATAAATTTATATAGGTAACCGAACTTTGATAAAATATAGTTCGGTTACGTCGCACTTTCTATGTGGTAACCAAACTTTTATCTGTCACATACAAACTTGTAGTTCGGTTACCTCGCAACTTATACCAGATAAACGAACTTTAGTCTGTTAACATTTTGTGTTTGATGTAATCCCATGTTCAATTTTATTTGATAAGACAATATTCTGTTTAGCTAATAATGTGGTTTTCATTCATTAGGAACAAAGGGAAAAAATCTAATCCGCACGTAGCCGAAGATTTGAGAACTCCAACCCCTCGCGGTAGGATACATCTGGATTTCCGAAACCGTGGTACTAAAAATGCAAAACATGGAGGGAGATCATTACAGGAAGTCAATCAAGAGGTGATGGAGAATACAATTGATAATGTTATTGAATAAGAGAATGATGATGAAGAAGAGCAAGGAAATGAAGAGGTTGAACAACAAAGAAAACACGTTGAAAATGTAGAGGAAGAAGAACAAGGACAGGGCAAAGAAGGAGAAGGACAAGAGGAAGATAAGGATGAGGAAGAAAAGGGAGAGGATGAAGAGGAAGAAGAGGAGGGAGAGGATGAAGAGGAGGAAGAGGATGAAGTGGAGGAAGAGGAAGAAGAGCAAGAAATAGTTCCTGTTAAAGAGAAAAAGAAGCGGAAGCCGCCTTGTGATAGATACTCACACATTCCCCCTGATAATTTGTGTTTGCCACCAGTGAACCCAACTTATGGTACTCCAAATGATGGAAGGACCACATTGTTTGCCTACAAACACTCATGGGCTGCGAAGATCTATGCGACAAAGGTATTCTTTAAGTTCATTCTTAACTAACAAAACGATTTTTTTTTGGGACATGTTTCGTCAAGTATTAATAGTGTTATGTTATTTTCGTAGGATCATAATGATGCAATTCGTCTTATTCGTCGTCAAAAGGCGTCCAAATGGGATCTTTCTTTGGAGTGTGACGATTTTCAAGCAAAGGTGAAACAGTGTGTGTTATGGAGAGCTATTGAGTATGCACATGTG
Source organism: Papaver atlanticum (assembly GCA_023531105.1). Classification (NCBI taxonomy): domain Eukaryota; kingdom Viridiplantae; phylum Streptophyta; class Magnoliopsida; order Ranunculales; family Papaveraceae; genus Papaver; species Papaver atlanticum. The sequence continues at coordinate 4,907,847 of JAJJMB010008334.1, forward strand.
GATTTTGACGTTGTTGTCGTATCCGCATTTCTCGAGAGGTATTATCCCGAGACATATACAATGCATCTTCCATTTGGCGAGATGGGAATTACTCCCAATGATTGCTCGAGAATAACCGGCTTACCGGTGGAAGGTAAATGTCTTCGAGAAGGCTACAACCCCTCGATACATTATGAAGCTCTTGAAGAATTGGCTCTAAAATGTCTAGGATGGGATGCAAGAAAGGCTCAATGTGAGTTTAGACGTTCTGTGAAGTCCCCTAAACGGGGCGATGAGTATAATCCAAGAGAGGTAAGTGGAGCCTTCAAGAAGAAGGTGAAGAAATTCAAGTTGGTAAAGTTTAAGGCAGCATTTGGAGGGACAAGAAAGAAGGTGGAGAAAGGAAAGTTGGTTATGGACCAGGAGACCCTTAGGCATCATGTCACCGCTTATTGGTTATATCAGCTAGGAACCGTCATTTTCCCCGACACTTCTGGAAATAGGGTGGATGCACATTATCTACAGCTTTTGGAGAATCTCGATGAGATTAACCAATACTCTTGGGCCACTGGGGTGCTTGCTTTTGTTCTAGGAGAGATGAGCAAAGGGTCGAGGATTAAGACAAATCAAATTGGAGGTTACTTAACTCTTATTCAGGTAACTTTCTACATTGTTAGTTAGCAAATTATTCCCCAAAATTTTCTGCTTTCAAATCAATTTTCATGTATGTGGTTAATATTTTCGTATTTTCGCATAGGTTTGGATTTATGACCACTTCCCTTCATTGGGATTGGCTAGGGAAAAGACACCTTATCCCTATGACGAACCTACAGCATGAAAATGGTTGTTTTTGGACGCACAAAAGAAGTCTAAAGAAGAGCAGTTGACTTCGTTGAGGGAGAAATTTGATAAACTTACGGTGAACGATGTGGTATTTCACCCATACGCCGTACCCAATGATGTCTCTGTAGATGAAGAAGATCTGAATGGTTTCTCTACCGTCTCGGCTTACTATGGACCAATTTGGTATCATAATGGCTACGCAATATATAATCCAAGGAGAATACTAAGACAACTTTGTTGTGTCCAAATGGATCCCGACGTGGTGAATGAAAATTTCAATTTGGTGGTTCAAGGAACAAAGAACACCGAGAAATATTTTGTTCCAAAACATGAACCAACTCCTACGGTAGGACATTGGAATGCACTTCGTAACTACTACTTACCTTTAGGTGATTGTGTACCTTGTGGTGGAGATGTAAATGCATGTGATGAAGATTATATGGAGTTTTATCAAGAAATTAGTCATCGTTTTGTGATAAATAGAGAAGAACAAGCTAAGAATGATAAGGCGAAGGCGAAGGCAAATGAGAGGGATGCTAAGAGAGCTCAGAAGGAGATGCCTATTTGTGGAGAAGAAGCAAAAATGTTATGGGATAATGTGGTAAGAAAATGTCTTCTCTTATACTTCCTTGTTGTTTGAAAGTATTGAAAATATATTTACTTATGCTTAAAATTGGAATCAGGTGAAGAAGGGTACGAAATTGTTGAAGAAATGGATGGCTAAAATCCGTAGTGGAGAGCCGATGTCGACTAAGGAACCTCTACGGCGAGTGGGAGGGTCTTATAATTAAAAGAATGATGGAGCCAAGTAGGTCTAAGCAATTGAAGAGGGGTCGACAACAAGGAGAATGTTCAAGTCGCGCCATGGAGGAAACCGGACGAGTAGATGAAACCCCAAGTGATGAGGAAGTTCCACCTAAAACTCGTGGTAAAAAAGGAAGTGGTAAAAGGGTGCGTCGCGGTGGTCATTAGTGATTTCGTATGGTTTTAGTGTCAAAAAACATCTTAGTTGTGGATTTCGTATGTTTGTATATGTATAACAACTTTTATATTTGTTTTATAACCTTGTTTGCTTTTTTAATTTTAATTGGGTTTGTGTTTTCAATTTTATATGGATGAAATTTTGAATACAGGTTGTTTTTCGGCCACCTGAAATTTTTACATAGCTAACCGAACTTTAAGTTCGGTTACCTGTGACAAATTAATGGTCACCGAACTCTTTTTTCGGCGAACAACTATATCATACCAGGTTGCCGAACACAGGGTTCGGTTACATGCTACATTTTCAAGGTTGCCGAACTCTACTCTGAAGACTCAAATAAAACACCTAAATCCTACCAGTTTGTGACTTACACTTCAGGTAAAAAGTTCGGTTACCTCAATTTGAACAGAGCTAGCCGAACTTAAAATTCGGTAAAGTGTGACAAATTAATGGTCACCGAACTGTTTTTTCGGCGAACAGCTAAATCCTACCAGGTTGCCGAAGACAGAGTTCGGTTACCTTGCAAATATTTATTTATCATATGTGCTTACCGAACTATTATCTGTCAACTCAATAAAATACTAAAATTAACTCGATAATGAATACCACACTTCAAAAAACATAGTATTAGATTGAAAAGCATACTTAGTTCCATTACATGTGTCATTTAATCATCCTCAAGGGAAATTTGACCTTCATGTACAATTTCGTCCGATTTCTTCAAAGCTTTCCACATCTCCATGTTATGCTCATACATAATACACCAACCCAACATTATATCGGAGTTAAATGCAGGCCAATAAGAGTTTCCGGATATTGGAGGCAGTGGACAATCGGGTTTTAAACGAAGGCCTATAAAGTGGTTGTTGTTAGTCAATGCCATCACACATCTCCTTCGTTTGAGTTGCTCGACACATACGGTTGTTTTCGGGGTGAAGGTGAAACTAGCATACTTTGAGAAATAATGAACCACACAATTAAATGCCTCGGCGATTAAGTGTCCACATATCAGTATGCTCATCCAATAATCCGGTGTGATCGGATGGCCCCCATGAAGACGACGTTGATACTTAACAAATTGCTCATTGAGACTACCCACCCCATCGCAGAACATTGTCTTGTAAAATGCCGGATTCTCCTTTAGTTTGGACAACAACCTTTTCCTTATATGAGTGATTACACACCCATTATTTAGCTTGGCACCTTCGATGAAAGGCCCAAGTTGTTGATTGACAACATGAAAACCACAATTACCATCCGGAGGAACGTCGTCGGTGGATATAACGTATTCTCTAATGTATAGAGGTAGCTCATTCAAATAGTCTTTATTTGGAGCCTCAAGCTTCACGTATAGGGAAGATGGTTGGATAGGGCAAATTGGAAACTTAAGCTTCACGTCGCCGGAACATGGTTGCCTTGGTTGTGATGGACACATCGTACCTTTTTTCTTCAAATCTCGCTCACTTGTTTCGCCTTTCTCCTCAATACTCCTACCCTGTTTCTTAGTTTTCTCCAAGTACATTGCCGCAGTATACTCATGGTCCGAAGGATCTCTAGTAAATGGGGTTTGCTCACTTTTCTTCTTACGTAACACCTTTGCATATTCTCTTAGTTGTTTTTTAGTTTCTTTTTTGCTTGGCCTAACTTTGCGTTTGCCTTTTGACGGTTCATAAACATTCTCCGAAGTTTGTGGATATATGATTTTCCTAATGTCATCCCAAAATATTTGTTTTTGGAGCTTGTTCATGCCACGATACATCTCTAGTACGGTTCTACCCATTTCGTTATCACCAAACTCCTCTCCGGCTTCTTCTCCTTTTGGAGGAGGGATGAAACTTAGATGCTTCCAATATGGATCAATGTCGCTTTAAGGGATTACGCCATGCTCGTAGTTGATTATCATATGGCGACAAGGGAGTCCCATAGACTTCTTCATGTTACATACACACACCTCATCCCTCTTGGTTTCCCACTTATCAATCAACTCGACTTCTATAATCAACAACTTCATACATTGGAGAGATACGTTGTAATGGATTCCCTTGAACAATGGGTGGTCGGCATATTTTTCGGTCGTTTTGAATATACGGCTTTTTTGGAACTTCTCTTTAATTCTATCAATGTCGCGCTTGAAGTAATTCTCCATAGCATTCCACACGGTTACGAAATTATCAACACATCCAAAGAGATTCTTCTTCAACCGATGGTGAGCTGACTCTACTAAACTTATCGCTTGATTTCCCAAGTGTTTATATTGGTTGATATAGGCATTAACAAACCTCTTTTTGTGTGGTTCTAACCATTGGCGAAGAACATACAATACAACACCGGGATAATCGGGAGTATCCCAATGGGCGATAAACCCCGCAAGATTTAGATGATACTCTTCCTCGGTAAGAGACCAACACAATGATTCCCATTCACCGTTGAAAGCAACCCATTTAGCATAATTTAGATCGTATTGTTTTTCAACTTCCTCTTTTGCATCCGCTCTTTCATGTTCCGGTAGCATCTTAATCTCTTCATATCCTTTTTTCTTGGGTGGACAAATTGTTGGCTTGCACCTATTTATCAAATTACACCATATATGGAACATACAAAGCATAATGTGTGCTAATGGAAACACTACCTCTATTGCATTCATCAATGCGACTTCATTGTCGGTGACTATAACCCCGGGAATATCATCACCTCGGAAGATTTCCTTAACTTGTTGTAGTGCCCAAATGTAACTAGGTTTTTGCTCGTCCCTTAAGAAACAAAACGCCACGGTAAACAGTGACTACGTCGAAGTACGCCCAACAATATTCAACAATGGCATCTCGTACTTGTTCGTCTTATTAGTACAATCCATTATGAGAACTTCATGAAAGCATTGAGCCAATTGAACACTCGTTGGATGCGCAATGAAGAGTTGTGTTATCTCTCCGTCCGAATACACATCCTTTTGAACCGCGTAGTCTTTCTCTTTGGCCAAAAAAAACAATTGTTGCATCACTTGTCTATCTCTCCATTCCTTCTTTCTAAATGTCACAATTGCATTACAAACGGTGGACAAAGATGAGTGGTTATCCTTGTTATCCTCCTTTAGTATTTGGAGCATTTGAATCGGTGAAAGACCCATTTTCCTAATTTTAGCTACCTTGTCCATCTCTTCAGGAGTTAGCTTGGCCGCCATGAAATGTCCTTAGAGATGCTCCGGACGAGGGTGGTTATGACAACCTTCCATAACCTTGTAGAGAACCCATCCACCCAATTCTTTGTTGTAATTAAATGCAAGCTTGAATGGGCATTTAATCTTCTTTGAGAAAGTTTTGTTCTTCCTATTTGTCTTTCCTTTATAAACATAACCCTTCCTCTTGTGGCTTTTATCGGGATCACCGCTTCTCTCACAAACCATTTCAAAGCGGGTTTTGCTTTCTCTCCCATTCAATACTAATACGCACATGTCTTTTAGTGCATGTTGTCTAGCCTAACTCTTTGCCTCTAAAGGACTTTTGAATACAAAATCATTCATGTAGTGATGGGACGTGTCATCGTACAAAATATCAATAGGGGTAGGTTGATTTTCCATTGGTTCTATTGGATCAGATGCAACCTACGAGTAATGGCACAACGTCAATACCAACTAAAAATAAGAAATACTTAAATTTAAGGCAATGTAAAAATAAAAACGATCCTGCCGAACAATAAGTTCGGTTATGAAAAAAATTTGCGATCTTGCCGAACTTGTTCTTTGGAATTTTCTATGGTATAGTTCAGCGACATAATTACTACTATCGACTAAACCGAACTTAAAAGTTCGGTTACCTATTCAATGAACGTGATTTGCGAGCTTGCCGAACATAAACTTCGGTAACAAAGGGACTAAACTCGACTCAACCGAACTATTAACTGTATACTCTATAAAATTAGTTCGGCAACGTTTTCTGGAAAAAGATAACCGAACTCTCAAAAACCTCCATTAAAACAGAGTTCGGTTACCTGCGTATGCTGAAACGAGTAACCGAACAGCACATACAGGAGAGTTCGGCTACCTGTTCTGCAGGATTGCTAACCGAACTACTTTGACCTAGCCGAAATTTCTTCTTGAAATTTTCGATTTGGCCAATTTTTTGCACAATTCAAGCTACATTAACTAAATTTGAGACATACCTGAGTACCCATAACTTCATCTTCTGGTTGTGGCTGATAAAATTCATCATTTGGGTCGTTAGGTTGAGTTTGGGGTAAATAGCTTTCATAATCTAACAAATAACTCATATCCGGATCATTAGAAATATTGACAAATATATTTGGAGATGAAGGAGGTTCTGATTCTGAGGAGGAGGTATCATCACATTAATCACTCATATCATATTTACTAAACTCAAAATAACATTTTGAGTGTTCTTCCCTCTTTTTCTTCATCTTTTTTTCTTCTTCTTCTTCTTCTTCTTCTTCTTTCTTCTTCTCATTCTAACAAAACTATCCTATTAATCACTAACTAATCAATAAACTAACTAATTTAATTACCAAGGGTAAATTTGGTATTAAAAAAAATTAGATAAGGGGTGACCCAAAATTACTTCAAATATCCACCCCAAAATAGAAGAGTAGTCCCCCACCTATTTGGAGTAGTCCCCAAAACATCGTTCAAAAGAAAGAGGAGCTCGACTATCAGTAGATCCGCGAGGCTGCGAGGGTTGAAGGCCGAACGTGCTGGGAAGCAACACGAAATTGGGATTTGTCGGAGGAAAATAAAGTTACGGTCCAAAGCCCATATAGGATGTTGGTGCTAGGTTTAACCAGATCATTTTTTCCAACTTTTAGGGTTGGCAGGGACCTTCGGCCCTTGAGTGGTTAGGTTAAGGTTAGCTTTCGTACTTCTACGGTCTAATCTTTGTCATCCAACTCGAGTGGTTAGGTTAAGGTTAGCTTTCGTCCTTCTAGGGTCTAATATTTGTCGTCCAATTTTGAAAGAATTTTAACCACTCAGTGTTCACCGGAGCCACAAGGTAGGTTAAGGTTAACATTAGTCGAGCCAAGGGATAATCTTTGATGTCCATTTAAAGAGAATCTCATTTGTCTTTTATTTCCAGGAAAAAAAATCGTATGATCATATACTCAATTATATATCTTCGAACTTTAGTTCCTGAAGCGAAGAGATTAGCTAAATTACCTCAAACAACTGGATTTGCTACACGAGCATGTGGAGAAAAACACTTAAATAAATGGTTCTTGATTATGTGCAGTTACAATTTTATGGGTTGATTACTCCTTTTTAACGGAGAATAAGAGTTCGATGACTCAGATATCAAAATAATTGGACATGAAACAAGAAACCATTTCTCGAAAAGCATTGGTTTCCTCATGGAACTATATGCAATTAGTTCGCTTGATGTATATTATAGTTCTTTCGTTAAGAGTTCTCGTCAATATTACTTATACTAGTATAATTATTCATCAAAACTCAAAATTTATGTACATTTTTTTACAATATATCAATTAAAAAGGTTATTTTTTTAAAAAATACATTTATTGAAAAGGGGGCGAAAATAAGGAAACCTAGTTATTCAAAGACACCCAAATCAGAGATAATAAATCATTCAAAGTTATTGATCAGTGATTGATTCATAATCAAGAACAACCTGATTCGATAAAAACATGGAATAAAACGATAAACCCTAGATCTACATAGTTTAGTTATTAATTTTAGGTCAAATAATCATACAAATGAATACCACGAAAAACATAGATTTACATCGTCAGCGAATGCATCTATACTAACCAAAATCGATTAAGACTTATATTTCTAAAAATCTAAATAATTAAAAGCGATGTGAGCGGGATCAAAGGGGGAAAAAGAGTTAGTAGAGAAGAGATGACACCAGTGGGAGAAGAGAGTACAAAAGTAGAAGACGAATGACATAGTAATTCCGAATAAGAATCTTCAAAAACTAAAAATTGAAAACTTGCAAATAAAAAGTGTATTATTTGCATGCATCATACGATATGTAGTTGAAGTTTAACGTGATTACAGCAGTGCATTTTGGTTTGCTGAAAAAAAGAGTATGTGTTACTATTTGTTATTAGTTTACGAGGTGAACTGAATATCAGCATACATTATGCTAATCATGTATTACTCATAAAATCAATAGCTAAACAAAAAACATCGAAATCCTAACTTTTGCAAAAAGCATATAGTAACAAAAAAAAAAACTAAAAAAAATCGAAATCCATCACGACCTTAACCATTATCAAAAATCAAACTAACAAATTAATAAAATCTAAATCATAATTAGATTGGTAAAACTATTTTTCAGTTGGAAAAATAAACATAAATCATCAATATGAATCGAAAAACTAAAGTAGTTCCAAAGAAAAACTTTTAAAAAGTATATATCAAAAGAATTTTCAGCTAAATGAGTGATTAAATCCCAAATTTAATACTTCAAGTTTTCCCTTTCGATCAAGTTGCACAAACACATCTAGATAAAAAAAAAAATTGAAACTAAAGTATATATAGTGCAGTTTTGCTTGTATTGGTAAGAAAAACAAGGTAAAATACCAGAGTTGATTAAATATTATTGATTGAATTCAGTAAAACATTGATAAACTAATGGAATACTTGGAAAATTATTAAGTTTGAACATTAGGCAATCATACACAAATAATACTCTATGTGTTCATACACTAAACTACCAACACATGACTAACAATACATTATACTTATCTCTGATTAAAATCTTGATTTGGGAGATTGGTAAATAAGTTGATTATTGAAACATTTATAGTCATTGGTTGTTTCAGGTTACGACCCAAAGGATTTGAGAAGCATAAGTCTTCACAGCGGGTGAAACAACTCAAGATAGTGGACTCTATATTATTGTTCACGTGCGTAGAATATATTGGTTGTAAGCGCATGGATACTGAGGAATTGTGTAATTAAGGAGTGTTTACCCGGTCTCAACCATACGAAGTTGCGATAGTCAATTTGTATAACATCTTCATGTTGGAAGTATTTAAAACTAAACTATGTCTCGGGGTTTTCTGCCAGGTAGTTTTCCTCGTTAACAAAATCTTGTTGTGCGATGTACTTTACTTCCGTATTATATCATTTCCAATATAACTAAAGTAAACATACTTGTATGTTAATCCTCTTGGTATGATCGCGTAGTTAGCTTCCGTTTGAACTTTAACTATATATCAAGTCTTGGTCATAAGTTGAGGAATATCGTAGAGGAGGATAATAGTCGTAAGGTCTATTATAGGCAGTAGTTAGTTTCTTATTGTTCTTTTGTTTTCTTTGTGTAGTTCACGAGATTTTGGGTTCTACTTAAACCCTACCGATTATGTCATTTCGTCATATTATATGTTTCATATTCAACTTTACGTGTGCGACCAATAGTAATGGTCACACTAATAGGATGAACTTGTTATACTCTCTTATTGGTGCTCAAAGTGAACTTACCCCTTTTTATGCTCATCTAGATAGTGGTGTCTACATAACGTAAGGGGTTAAGGGTTAGTAAATTGACCGCAATTTGAAAGAAAACAAATTTTGTAATATGTCTGCATATAAGCAGAGTTTTAACTAGCATCAACCAGAATATATGTAAACATGAGTTTATATTGAGAATCCTAATGCAATTTTAAATTATTTAGTAAAGGTTAAAATGATTAGTTCTAGATAAAGGGTGTAAACATCACCCTGTTATATAAAACAAGGCCTAAGTTTAAAGATCTCAAAATAACCTAAAGCACAATAAAATGGACCAGGCCTAGGTTCATAAGATAAATAAGAAAGTGAGAAATTAAACCTAGAATTATATTTTTAATATTATTCTTCCTCGGTGCTGATTACTCAGTTAGTAAACAAGAAATTGAACCCATAATTATAATTCAAGTATGTCTTCTACTTGATTGCTCAAAATCATTACCCAATCAACTTCACCTCTTTCTCCAACTATCGTTATCCCCAATTGTTGTCCATAATCATTGCCGACGCAATTAACAAAGCTAAACTCAACACGTACAACTGTATTTGGATGACTGTGCAACATCAAAGTATTTTGGATATGAGGGTGCTGAGTAAACTCTTATTGTCTTGTTATTCTTGATCGACGGCCTCTGTAGATGTCGTATATAATGAATGTCTTCTGCTTTTGATTTTCCTTCTCGGTGGGGTTTTGATAACGAGTTAGACAAAAAGCAGTCAACCGTGGACATTAGTATGGGGCCCTCTATGGAAAATTAATTCTTCTCGATTTGTGAAGAATCAGACGCACCGGTAATCCAAGTCCATTAGAGTTCCCATGAACTATATTAGCCTTTGTTACATTTTCATCCATACGTTAAAAAGACAAAAACAAAAATGGCATAATTGTAAAATAAAGAACTCATTGATCAAACAAAACACATTCAGAACTCGGAAATTAAGAAAAAAGTAGTAGCGCGTCACACCAACTGTTCACGCAAGTTACAAGCATAATTGTAAATGCGAGAAGATGGTTTCATTTATCTCGTAATAACTTGTTGAAATGATCTTTTATCAATAATTGTTTATGTAAGATTTTACCATGTTTGTCTGTATAGGTTTATATTGAAAAGATTGTGGTGTACTGACCCTCGTCATTTCATTAACAATCAGACCAAAAAAAAAAAAAACTAAAGAACATCGCAATTGAATTAGTAACAAACTTTTTATCGAAAAAAACAAACATAAATCATGTGTATAAATTAAAAAACCCAAATAGTTTCAAATAAAAACTTAGGGAAAAAAAAACTTTAAAAGATCTTCAGCTAAACCAACATGAAATCTCAAATCCAACGGTTCAAGTTTTCCCTTTAAATCATGTTGTACAAATACACCCCTATAGTTTTATAACTCAAACAATATGTGTGGTTTTGCTTGGCATAAGTAAGAAAATAACAAAAAGAATTTGACTTGACTAAAAAGAAAAATGAGATAGAAACACGAAGATTACTGTTTTTTATTGAATCCGGGAATATATCCAGTAGAACACTGATAAATTAACAATTTTTTTTGCATAATATCAGACTCCAACGTTTAACAATTGGATACAAATAATATTGCACAATGCATTTGTTAAACTACAAATATTACTTAAACATACATTACTAATAACTCATTATATTTATACTCTATATTCAATTTACATGATAACATCCAACTAATTATGAACAACTTTAATTAACTAATATTATCCACTTTCAAGTCACAAGTCCCATAGTAAACATTTCTTTCAAATGCATTACCATTATTAACAACATACATAACAGATAAATAAGATTTTCAAATCCATTACTAATTTTAACTTTTCCTTCTAACGTTTTTAATAACAAGTCATATAGATGTCACTCACCTGATCTTCTGTAATAGAGAGATGCAAACAGATAACAAAATAACCCAAAACTTTTTTTTTTTCCTATTAGTTTTAGTTATTCCAAATTCAATAGACTTGTGCATACACAAAAGTTCATCAAAACAACATTCATGGGCTTGGAATGGGTTAATATTGCTTGATTGTAACATTGTCGGCTTAGTTTATTTAGTTTATGATCACCGTGAAACCTTGCAACATTTGTTTTTAGATTTCCCCGTGATAAATAGAATTTGGCTTGTTATTGATTCTACTATTTTTAACCCTGTCATCAATGCAAATTTCTCTGAATGGTTTATTAACTTGTTTAATCATAACTCTTATCATAGCCATGATCATCAGTCTGTTTTTAGATTTATTTGTTGACAATGTGGACAATTTGGAAGCAAATATATTTTGTGTTTGACAGGGCTAAAGTCAACCCCACCGAGTTGATTTCTCTAATAAAAAAGAAGATCAATGAATGGGAAAATTTTCTCATTAAGGATACCGAAAGGAATGTGCCAACTGTTTTTAAAGAAATAAGTTGGAAACCAACTTCTTTTCAATTTGAGAAGATAAACTTTGATGCATCTTTTGATTAAGACACTTTTACTATGACTAATCAACAAAAATTATGCATGTGATTACAAAGGAGCATGGGGAGACTTGGGAGAAGCCATAGATGGGGAGCAAGCTGTAGCTTTGGCTCTGCATAAAGTGGTAGAATGGGTCATTGTCTAAAAGCTACGAAAAAATGTATTTTGAGTGAAACAATAAGAATGTAGTGGAAGCCTTGAATGAAACCTGTAATAATATTCAATGGACAACAAGTCCAACAATTAGGAGTTGCTTATTTCTTTTAAATTATATTTTTTTAAATCAAACTATAAGTATTATATTCCATATAAGAAACGTTTACATGATGGTTTCAAGAAAAAACAAGTTCATCAAAGATGTGAAACAAATACAAGTAAGATGCGATACATAAATAAATCGCGAAGGGAAAGAGCGATTTACAACAACAACACCCAATTTTTGTACATAAAGATTGGAGAAGGAATGGTACTCGAAATTATAATTCGACCATTTTGATTTGTTTTCTTCTCTTAAAAAGAGGTGCTCATATGAAAGAGTAGTAATTTTCCCACAAATTCTTCATGTGAAGCGAATAACCCCAAAACCATATATCAATTTTTCCGATGAAGAACTTGATCTTGGCCGCCTTGAATCGCCGATGTAATTGTATCCAAGATAATGAATCACGAATAGATCTTATGAAAGAAACACTATGAAAATGTAGATAGAGTCTCCCAAATAGCGAAGACAAAATCGCTCTAATAGCGAAGAAAAATATTTTAATCAGTGATTAACTAAATAAAAACTAATCAAAAACAAGTAATCTTTGCTCAGATCTGATTCCTAAAGGACCATATCTGAGCAAAGATTAAAAAAAAATCCTAAGGTTTTTCTTTTAAGTTCTATTAATGAATGGATATGTACCTCTATAAAGTGGGAGGAAAATTAATGCCCATATCTATTAGAAAAACATGCAAAGGTGAAAACTTATTATTCATTTTTATTATTATAACTCTAGACATATGTCTGGACAATTTAAAGAACGATGAAAACAAAGTAAGTGTTTAATTAGCTTTTAACCATTTCCTATTAGAAAAAAAAAAACTGTAATTTACCAGTTGGTTACCTAGTTAAGCAAAAAATAAAAATAAAGATAGGTAGTTACAACGGAAATGATTTTCGGTCTGTGACATAATATCCCAAGTGTGTGTTTTTGTTTCTCTTTTCAAATACTATTATCTGCATTTTTTGTAACTCTTGCATTCAGTTAAGTACAAAAATTGCTCCTACGCTGTTAAGTGTTAATTAACGTGTTAGATATAATAATGTATTCCGCGTTCCTAAAATGTTACTTCTCTCTACAAGAGGAAATTTATATCCATACAAATTTGAGTTTGTTATCCTTCCTAGTTTGAGGCCTATCTTAATTATTTGAGACCTACCAAACGAAATCTTGTGCACGTCCACATAACTTTAGCATTCGTATGTAAGAAACAACTCAAGTACGTACACCTTTTTTTTTTTTTTTTTTTTGGTGTGTATGTGTGCGTAACCGAGTTCCTCATACGTAGAGCAGTGGAGGTAGAGTTGTATATCTAAATAAAAGAAACCTAATATAGGGGCTTTACATTCCAATAGAGAGGTTTCACTAATAGGACAAAAAACAGGTCACCCGTTAGTAATTTCAAAAACTCCTTATCTAAAATATTTTCATAAAGGCTAAATAACCCTCGTTTAGTTAGTATTAATAATTTAATTAGATTAGCTTATCTAATAATATTAGTTATTAAATTAGTTTGATTTTATAGTAGTTAGAAAATTAGAGCTAGTGTTTTGGTTTTTGGAGGGAAGGTAGAAGGAAAAAAGAGATTTTTTTGAAAACCCTAGATTTTGATTCACTAACTAAATTGAGTGATTCTAATGAGAAATTTGAGGTGGGTGAATCCTTATATGGTATAAAAATAAAATTTTACATACCTCATGATGGACATCGTGATTCACCCAACCAAAGATTGGATTTTTTTTTATCTTTTAAAACTGGTTTATGGTTGGGTTTTTTCAATTTCGTAGCCAACCGTAATACTAACTTGCAATTAGGTGATGATGAACTACTAATCGTAACTAGGTAAAACTGGAAAAAAATAATCATAAACCAGTTACGGTTGGGTTATTGGTTTTTCGAAGTAAACCGTAACTCATAATATATGTCGATTTAAGTGGTGTTTGGAAAATTTACGGTTAGGTTTTATCATGACCCAACCGTAACTCATCATTTGTTTTCAATTTTAATTTTTGATCGGAAAAATGGAACACGATAGCATATTCAGTCCTGAAGAAACATATGGTGTGGTGGACCTGTGGCTCCACGTGAAGTATTTATGCCAACAAACTCAAGTTGTTCATAATAAAGATTTGAAATTTAAATAAAAACAAGATTTATATACTGATGATCATCATACTCAAGTAAAGGACGTGGATCCTATGGTAATAAAGTACACATATAACAACTGATCAAATTGAAATAGGGAGTTCATAAAAGAATGCAACATTGTCTTTTAGATAAAAGATGCCTCTAGAGAATCAAACAAGAACTAACACATATCCGTAAAGAATTTGAATTTTTGGTAACATTATGCCTGGAAATTAGCTGGGATAATAAAATCTTCCATAGTCGAGCACTATCTATGCTAGTGCTAGGAACATCTAAGACAAAAAACAGAATAAGTAATCTCAATATGCATCCACTTTAATAAAATTGGGTGCTCATACACAAGACCCTATAATTAGCTTGATATCATATTGGTTAAAAGCCATCATCCGAACCGGCTACTGGCCGTAAATGCACTAGCATTAGAAGAAGATGGAGTTGGTGATTCTAGTGGCAAGGAGAATTTCTACACAAGCAACAATATATCAATAACAAATAAATAATGTGTGCAGTAGCAAACTTAACTCTGATGCTCGATCCTTTCTGCAATACATCAAGTTTATTATTATTTTTCATATACTAAATGCTAAAGGAAACTAGATATCGTGTGCAGTGGACAACTGAAAAATAAGCATCCAACGCACGCCTTAATCAAATGTTTTAAATGTAAACTGAGCTTACAATATAATTTGCACCATAAATACTATTTGTCTGTTCATTTGATTATAACTATGCTGAAATGGGAATTTACAATGTGGAATCTATTCTCGATTTGGACTCTACAAGAACACCACCTACTTACCAAACACGCGCGCGCGCACACGCCGAAAAGAGATAAAAGAAGAAGAAATGATATCACCACCCATTTCTCAACTCGTGTAATATGGGAACACTTGGGAAGGTCCTTATATCTATTAACGAGTCTGTAGGGTCCTTACGTAAACAAATACTAATATAAAGGTGATATGTGATAATGTAGCATCACTTGTAGATTATTGATGAATAATGTTATGAAAGAATAAACGTTAACTAACTAGCCAAACAAGAAGTTTTTTTGAACAAATTCTATCATAAGTTTCTTAAGTGTAAGTGCTAACACTGAAAGGAAAAAACATGATTAGGAAACAACAACAGAACAAGGAAACATTGAAGCAGAACACACACCCACATTTACTTGTAAATAAGTTTGTATTATTAATCAGTAGAGTAGTAAAACACTTACCAGATTTAATCTTCGTGGATTTCAGGTATATGGCACCTGAGTATGCTTCAAATGACAAATTGACTGATATATACGATGTGTTTTCGTCTGGAGTGGTGCTTCTAGAGCTTGTGACTGGACAAATACCTGTCAAGGCAAGCCAAGATGAGAGTTTAGTTGAGTGGAGAAACACATATATCATTTCAGTAGCTCTTGACATGTTGGTATATTATTTTCCTAAAAATACTTATGTGCCCTTGAATAAGATGAACTTTTGTCTTTACGGATGCAGGCCCAACCATTGATAGCCAATGCAATAGAAACTGGAGATTTTTCAGAGTTCGACATGCATAAGCTAAATTAACTAGAGGAGCCCTGAAATTTTACTTATTGTTGTATACCTTTCGAACTGATATTTTATATGCATGTTGAGATGGGAATTTAAAATACGAGATTGCCTTTTTATTTGGAGTCTACAGGAACACCACCTACTTACCAAGCACGCACATAGGCGCACGCGCGCACACACACACACCGAAAAGGAAAAGGAAAAAGAAAAAGAAAATGTATCACAATGGTAATCAACACAATGAACAACTACGTTGGGATTTAACAATAAACGCTTTTTTCTCGAGTTCCATATTACATATTTGACGATTAACCAGAGCTCCACATCCCATAATAGAGGTATTTATCTTGTATTTGAAAGTGAAAAAAGAGGAGAGTTTCTTCACCGTAGGGGAGTTATTTACGATCTAGGTAAATTCAAATAACTACATTGATTAGTCTCATGCTGTCAACAAAACAATGTAAATGTTAAAACAATTTGTCATTGCAATTCTTTCAAGAATATTCAACAATAAACATAAGAGTACATGTTTTTCAACATCTTCACGGTGTGTTAGCACAAAACCAAACTCTGTTGCTCGATCCTTCCTGCAATACATCAAGTTTATTGTTAAAAAAAAACAGGTATACAACTGAAGACCATAAAATCTACAACCATATAATTCAAAATCCCATTAACATACAGGACATACCCAAACTGTGAAGCTTAATTCCATCAAAATAAATTTTGGACATCCAAAATTAATCATGGTTAGGTTTTGCGTTAGTCTTTACCAACCGTAGAGTACTTACGGTTGAAAAACCCAATTGTGAATGTTTAAATTTACTGTTGGAAGTTCTTCTTCAAACCCAACCATAACACGTCCAGAAATTGAATTCACGATTGGGAATGAAAAACTCCCAACCGTAAGTCCTTTTGCACCCTATTTTTTCATACTAATTTTAATCAATCTAACCTATTTGAAACACAAAAATAACATAGAAAGTGAGTTTTTCATATCTTACCTTACATAAACCCTCCCAAATGATCCATCCGGTGGTTGAGGGGTTTGAAATTCTTGTTCTTGATAGATTGGACCTTCAATAATGATCGGAGGATGTTGCTAATTATGAAATTCAATTGAAGAAAAAAAAAGAGTAAATGGTTTTTTTGTACTTTTGGGGAGCTGGGGAGGAAGAGGAGAAGAAGTTGATTTAATTTTGAAATGGAATTATGGTTAGGTTTTGTTTAGGTATTAGATGGAAGATAATTTAGACAATTTGTGAGTGCCCTAAGACAACCCCTAACCAACTTTTTAGTCAGTTGGAATCCATGTGAAGCCCCTATATTAGAGCATCTCCAACGGGAGGATGTTAGGCTCTTTTTTTTACGGCTTGTGTTATTTTTCACTAAAAATCATCTCCAATGGGAACTTCAAGAGAAAATGTGGAGATTACGTGGCGGACGGTTAGGCTTAAATCCTCTAGCCCATCCTCTAGTTTCAGAGGATCTCTTGGAGTATTTAATCAATCCATGTCATCAAAAAAGTAAAAATTTCAAACATATTCATTTCATTTTTTTTCTTCTGAAATTTTCATTGTTCTCCAAGTTGATATTCTTTGTAAATAAATCTCCTCAATAATGGGTTTACATAATGATAGCACCACATGAAGAAGATGAGTAGAAGAATTTGATGTAATTAAATTTCTGCAGCGATATTAGATACAAGTATAGAAGACGAAGGGTTTGCTCTGCCGTACCAAGCATAATCAGTATATCAAATTGTGTTTTAATCTGGATTAGTTTATGCTCAATTCGAGATGCCCGATGTTCAAACAAAAGTAAGTCTCTCGTTTTCCCTAATTTTTGCATATTTTGTTACTAGATTGTGTCGTTGAATGATGGTTTTCAAATTTTTACCAAATTCAATAAGATTGAATCCCAACTGTTTGATAAAATGCTTGATAGGGATTAAATAACTTATTAGTGTTACTTTGATGGCAGTTGTTGTAATGCTGTTTTGGCTGATTGAGTTGTTGAAGGATTACTTTTTCGTTTCTTTTTGGACTGATTGCCAACGTCCGGTGCTTGTGAAGGGGAAACAAGACTCTTTGTTTGTGGAGGAGGAAAGCTTTGTG
This sequence comes from Papaver atlanticum, assembly GCA_023531105.1. Taxonomy (NCBI): domain Eukaryota; kingdom Viridiplantae; phylum Streptophyta; class Magnoliopsida; order Ranunculales; family Papaveraceae; genus Papaver; species Papaver atlanticum. The sequence goes on from JAJJMB010008334.1 coordinate 4,925,690, forward strand.
GTTGTGTTGAAGAAACAACAACACTCATCATACTTTGAAACCCGTATCCAGGTCCTAAATTAGCATGAATATTGTGAGGGAAATGGGACGAAAACTGAAATTGGGTTGAATTGATGAATTGATTTTGTTGGGGCATGTAGGGACGAGGAACAAACGAAGTAGCAGTAGCACTATAGTCGTCAGCTGCGACATTTTCAAATTCAAAACTGTTTTGTTCACTAACAGGATCCATGTCTTACAATCTTTCAGAACTATATCTATAGGATACCAAAGTAAAACTCATCGGAACTCCATACAAACAAAATCACAAGCATCTAAGGTGTATACTTAAATCAAGACAATACAAAATCACAAGCATCTATGGTGTATACTTAAATCAAAACAATTTGATTGATATAGAAAGAACAAAGATAAGATGGGACTACAACATCTGGTAACAAATATACTACAACGCCACCAATAAAAAAATAAAAAAAAAACTTTTCAAAACCTAAAACTTGCAGTTCCGGTGGTGAATGGAGAATAAGAAAAGAACCACCCTAATTTTATAGAGAAGATCTATTCACAATCTGGCGGGACTGAACTTTATTTTACCCGCAAAAGAAAAAACCCCTGCCCATCCTATCAATATAAGACAACTGTAACACCACTTCCTCATAAACTTACGCGGTTGGAGATGATATTTTTGAACTTCCTAAATCTAAGGAAAGTTTCGATACAAATCAGCAAAAGATGTTTAATTTACCCATCTATATATGTAGGACACTCTTAGGTTTCAAATAAAAAAGGAGGAATTATTGGTAACAAAATAACTGTGGAAGAGGAAGACCTATTCTGCCGTAGCAGTAGTCGTCGTCTGTATTTGAGGACTTTTCATCGGATACCCCCAAACTTGGCTTTCCCTTTCAAGGTTTCCCTTCCGACTTTTAAACCCTCTCCCCCTCTGCATCTAGTCCAGTAGTCCACCATTATATGATACCTAGCATCCTACACAAGCAACCGACATTTCCCCACCTTGCTTTCTTTTCCCATTATTTTGTTTTTGATTCACAGAATCTTTATTTCTTCTTTCTTTGTTATGTGCCTCGTGAACACCTATCTCTCATATTCATCAGAGTCACTCTCACAGTTGCTTAAAAAGATAAACAACCGAGTTAAACCGGAAGGGGAAAATGTTTAGTGCCACATGGGATTAACTAATGTATCAAATACGTGTGATATGTATTATTGACCAACCTGCAACTTGTGAATGCTTCTTCACTGAAAATGTTTGCATCTACGATTCCATTCCACGTGAAGCTGAGCCCACATGGAAATCGTATCAAAAGAAGGTTTGAATTTTGTTCCGGAAACAATCCAAAACTCCATTAATTCAGATTCCTCCTCATCAGCAAAAAAAAAAAATGTGTCATTGTCATGACTCGTGTTATGTTTAGTCTTCACTGTAAAACGGAGAAAAAAAATCGTTAGTACTAATCATTGCTCTCGGGTAACAAATGGGTGCACTTCTCATGTACACGAAAAATGACTAACTAATAAACTAAATGCGCGGCAACACCTACAATGAATTAATTATAGAAGATCTGCAAATAAAATCTGAAAATCAACTAAAAGGAAAAGATAGTAAACAACAATTGAGTACTTGGCAAAAAGAAAAAGAAAAAGAAAAATGAAGAAGAAAGAGTAAGAATTAAGGAATTAACAGTAAAAGTAAACAAATAAAATATCGCAAAAATGGTCAGAAGTTCGTCTCGTTCGTGGACTTATTCTACTTTTGTCACTATTTGATTGGATAAGTTCATACTCCACTTCTATCTTTCTTCCTTCATTCCAATCTCTTAATCACACAGCACACTCTTATGAGCAACAAGACATAATAAGGGCGTCTGCTGCTCTACTCTATTATACCAGGAAAACAAAAATATCACCGTATATATATAAAGCTCCATGATATTTAGAAATTCAATAATTTAACACTCTCAGCTCTGATTATTACTTCATGCTCATCTTCTGAAATACTTCTCTCAAAAAGATCCTTTTCATTTTCCTTCTTATTCTTAGTGATCATCATGGAGAAACATACAAACCAAATGGATTTAGATGAATGGGAAGTACTTTCTGATGATGGGTTTTTCGAATTACATCATCATGTAAATGATAATCATCGTAATAAGAAGGTATTAACAATTGATTCGGGTTTTGATGATTACTTCATATGTTCATCACCGAAGAAATCAGTTGTCATAAAGGATATGAATAAGAATCAACTTGTCCCAGTTAATATTCAATTGGAACAAAAAAAGGAGAAGAAGAAAAAACCAGAGGAGGAACAAATAATAGTAAAAGAGATGATTAAAGTTCCAATTGTTGAGATCAAAACTCCAAAATTGGTACTAGTTGGAGAAGATCAAGATACAATTTCACAAGTCTTCTTTAAGAAAATGAAGGAGAATGAATTCGTCGACATGAAGTTAGACTCCCCAAAGTCTGTGTCTAGGGGAATTAAGGCACCACCTGCAATAGAATCAGGAGCAATTCAGTTTGAGGATAAAGAAGAGATCGTAGAAAATAAGAAAATTGATGATCAAGAGGCGGTGAAGAAAAAATTGGATTCAAAAGATCAAAAAAACTTAGAAAAAAGTAATTATGGTGGGGGCTTGCAAATTTGGAAGTGGAGAATAACTGGAACTGGAGCTCTTTGTTCTTTAGGAATTACTGCAGCTACTATCTGTATTCTCATTATAGGAAGCAGAAAAAAACAAAAACATCATCAGCAGAATCAAAAATACAGAATCCAGATTTATGCAGAAGACAAGGTTTGTAAATTCTCTTCATGTTTATTGGTTTCAGTTAATAACCCATTTGTTGAATTTCAGATGCCTTGTAAAAAAGATTAACAATTTATCTTAACACCAACTTAAATTTGTTGTGGGTTTTGCAGAGGATTAAGCAAGTGGTTCACCATGCATCTAAACTGAATCATGCAATTGCAGCAGCAAGAGGTGTTCCTCTCACAAGAGCTCATTTTACCATTGGAGGTTACTTTGATGGCCTTTGAGTTACAACCCATAAAAATTCCTCAATTCTTCACAATATTATGTTAATCAAGTCGTTAGGCTGTCGTAGATCAAGATCTTAATTTATAATATGGTTTACTTCCGATACAAGTTATGTAAGTCAGATCTGTACATAAAAGTATAAATGTAGTATAGAATAGGATGTAGAAGAATGTATGTCCGGCAGAAGAAGAGGAAGTTACTTTAAATTACAACATTCCTGATTTGTGTTTTAGGATTTTGGTTACAGTTTGTTAAGGAAGATGTATTTCATGGAAAAGGTATGGGGATATTGTTGTATTGCGTCTGGTTTATATTGGTTGGAACTTGAGAGCTCGAGACTACATTTCTGAGTTGTTCAAATAAATAAAGAAAGTTTCATTCAGGGTCATGGAAGATCTCTTTTTTTCCCTATCAATTTCACAATCCGTCGTATGATATGTTTGATTTGTCGAAGTACGTGTTAAATAACAAATGATTTATGTAACTCGTTTTGACGGGCCTGCCGCCTGCAGTTCAAACAATGATTAGTGTTATGCAGTGGTTCCTTCTTTGAAGTAATTTTGTTTCTCCTGGCTGTCAACTTAAAACACAGCATGTAAGTACAAATAGACGAGACCAACAAAGATTGTAGCATTCAGAGAGGCTCTCGGCCAACTTAGGAGCGTAAATATATGATAAAATTTGACAAGTTTTCTGTTCTTATTTGTATCAAACCTCGACAGAGTCTCAGTAGTCGGGAGTCCTCAAATGAGGTCAGCCAGGAATCCGACTAATACATACAGGAGTGACACAGCCCATGACATTAACCAGCCAGTAGGCCCAACACTCCGCACTATTTTCTATGCACTGAAGTCTGATGCAGTGAAAATGAAGAAGCAAATCCAAAGAATGGCGGAGCAGAAAAGAGATTTGAAAAGTGAGAGTCAGACTGAGAGGATAAAGTTCGAAAACTCTTGATCGAAGAAAGTGTATGAATCAATTCCGTAGATAATCAAAGTAAGATTCTAATTATTATTATTATTATTATTTTTTTCTTGTTGCGATTAATTTGACTGTAAAAATCTTAGGGTTTTTTGATTAAAAACTTTCATGCATGTTGCAGGATACGATGTCGAGTTAAAGGAAAGTTCCAATTTCATCAAAGGTTGGTTTCTTTTAGAGTGACAAGTCCAGCATAGATAAATTTATCCCATGACAGGTTTTTACTAGAAGTTCTAACTTTCTAGTTTTTTTTTGGGTTTTGACTATTGTAAAACAGCAATATTCCTGGTGGTATGATCATGAGTATGCAACATTCCGCTGCAAGTATGATAATTGCACCTTTGGCAATTGTTGTTGCCCCTCGTGGAAGGCGAGGTGGAGTTACGGGGTATTGTCCTAATGATCTTGTGAAGCAAGTGTACTTAAGGTATAAAGCTGCTTTTCGATTGGCTTCAATTATTTTTCTGGTTTTAGATAGTTAAAATTGGAGGAGCCATTCCATTATATCAGTTATCTTTATGGAGATGCAACATGGAAAGAGGTTCCTACTTACCGGCAAAGAAGAGTTTAAAAACTGACGCTTGGTATATGTTTAATTAACCTGTTTCTCTTCATCTCCTTTTGGACCTTTTCACATGTTAACAGTTCCAGCAAGTACACGGCTTTGAGTGGGTACCTCTTAATGCTGCTCAGACTTCTGGGTGCCAGCTGAGGGGAGGAAGTTGTTATGTGAGGTTACCCAGCCGAAGCTGGAAAGGGTGATGAGAAGCAATCTTCAGTAGATGATTTGCAAGCTTCCGAAGGAACATTTATTTGTCCCACTCATTGTGCGGACAATGTCTGCTGGATCTTCTCTAAAAAGGCACATCTACTTATTAGCAGAACACTGATTTTAATAACTTGGTTAACATCGGTTATATGGACTGCAGACTCTGGCTACCCAACTGAGTTGGGAATCAAAGTTCGGTTCGTCTTTCTCTATGAACTGGTAAGTCTCGTAAAGTATCATTCTCACTGCTGACTTTTAATTATATCAAAATGAAATGTCTTCTGGTATTGGGTCTATTACACATGCATTTTAAAACTGAAACGGTTTCTAAAATGATAGATTTATATGATGCTTATCTACTTCAACGGATTCATAGATGACATAATGACACCACTGTGTGGTTCCTCTTTAGCCGTGAACTGGTTAGTCCTGTAAAATGTAATTTTCACAACTCGGTTTTTATTTTATCAGAATGAAATGTTGTCTTGTGATAGATGGGGTCTACAGTCTACTACACATGCATTTACTGAAACGGCTATAAATTTGACAAATATCTGTTGCAGTTATGCTCATGTGTTTAGTGGATTCCTAGCGTGTTAGTTTATAATGTTTACCAACTGGAGTATGTCCGGCAAAAATCTGACCAATTGGACAAACTGTATCATTTCAGCTCACTTCTCAGTTACATTCATTTTCTCTCAAACATTGTTGTCACAGCTTTGTCAATTCAAATACACCATTTTCTTGTTTTCGGCTAGTTGGACTGTCATCGTGACTACTTTTGATGTTTGCCTCTTGCCTGAAACTAAAGGAATTCCACGAGAATCTAAGCATACATTTTTCTGGAAGAAACCTCTAAAATGTTAGGGAAATAAACATTTAGATATGTATATGATCGATCATTTATGGTCAATTGTTTGTATTTTCGATCATCAAAATTGTAATTAGGTTAGATATTAGCACATTATGTGCTAATTAGGATTAGGTGAGTACCTCGTAATGCTTGTGGTGCCTATATGGCTGTTACATGTAATGATCAGTCTTTTTATGGCTACGGTGTAGTTTTAATGATATGGCCCCTGCATGGCAGTACATGACTAACCAATTTATCAGTTTCACGAGATCCAAAAGTTTTGTGAAATCAGCATCTGGGGTTTACGGGACTGGGCTGGCTTGGGAACTTGTAAAAAAGGTGGAAGATCTATTAAAATACTCATTTACCTTTGCTTTTGTTTTTGCATGTGACCATATGTGGAATAGTTACAACTCCCCAACACCCCAGTGGTTGTGAGAGTGTACAACCATCTATAAGGCTTCATTGAGTCTTGGTACCATCATCATCATGATCAAATATGTATTATAAATTGACTGATTTTGAGACTATATTGACTGCATTTTACTTTTAAGCATCATTTATCAGTTCCGGTTCTTATCTCTTTGGTTCTTTCATAAATGATTCCATTATCTCTACCTACCCATAAAGCATGCAAAGAAACCAAACTCTTTTTTGCATACAAAAGGTTTCGTATAGTTTCACGAGTCATAATCCTGTCTGAATTTCTTCCCCAGAGAGCGATGGAGAGAGGTGAAGGAAATGGCATTAGCAGTAACATTAGGATGAAGCCCAGCATAAAGTTAACGGCATCCATGATATTCACTTGCATTGTTGCTGCTTCTTGTGGTTTAATATTTGGTTATGATATTGGAATTTCAGGTGAGATGAATTTCATAATTTTTACTTGTTTCTCTTTTAAATTTTTACTACCTTACCCTACTTTTATTGTAAGGCGAAAATTGCTCAAGTTTTTGATATTGATCTCGTAATACTTTTTTTCCCTCTAAAATAGATTTAACATGGGTTAACTACTTGACTTTGTAGTTGAGACTTGAGACTTGAGACTTGATCTCTTTTTATATTATCATTGCAGTTGAGACTTGAGATTATAAACATGGGTTAACTACTTGACTTTGTCAAATATCTCCTTTTGAAACTAATATCTGAATTCCGAGTCTATGATACTCGAAGTTTCAGAAGATCTATGCTTATGTTGTTAACATTTGAGTCCTCTGTACAGTCAAAATATAGGGTCATATAAATCCTTCGAACATAGGTGAGTTTAAGATCAAGTACAATAAGCGAAAAGATTCTATGGCCTGTGGTAGGCACATATCCCATTTATATTTTCAGCTGAGAAGTTACTTTCTAGAACTGATGAAAAAAAATTCTCTCATTACTCAATGAGATGATGCACTAACAGTAATTCTTTATCTCTTTTCTTTTCTTTTCTCTTTTTTTTTATTTTTCTTTTTTCTTTTTATTTTTTACGAAGCCATTTCAATCTCGAAATCAAAATTTCCAAGAAATGACTTACCCAAAATTTCAAATATGCATAGCTAAGAAAACCATTGCGATCAATTAGACTTTTCTTCGTTTGTTAAAATCTCTTAAGATGTTGAAAACAATTCATAGGAAATGTTCTCAAGTCCCAGTCATTAAACATTATGCTTGTAGTTACCCAGAAGTCTTAACATGAAGAAGTTAGGGCAGGAAAAACCTCAGAAAAGTAAATCCTATTAAAAGTAATGTGTATTATTTCGCTTTAGGACCTCGGGACCATATGAGTAAGTAATATGGGATACAAAGTATTGAAAGTGACCATATACCAAACCCTAACCAACTTACTCATGTGGAATTGATGACATACAACACATTGGCCCTATTACATTTTTTGATGCTTGCTTGTTGAAATAGGCCACTTATATGTTCCTAAAAAAGGAAAATGGAAAGATGATGTTTGAAATTAGCCCAAATATTTTCTTTTAAAGAAGCAAACTTAATTAGAATTCTGCTACCTTAGGCTTTATATACCATACACCTTACGTTGAAAGAAAGAAAAACCGTAACAAAATCATCAAGTTGTACTCTCCTAGAGTTACGTTATTTATCTGGTGAACATAGTTTTAACTACTCATACAGTATACCGGTTCTTCAAACTGTGAGAAACAAACACCACCTACCTAACTTTTGCCTTGTAATAGATAACATAACTTTTGAATTATAGCCACACTCACCTGGCTGATTTTCAGCCCATTGAACAAGAAATAGTAAACTTAAACTAAATATTCTTGAGTTACAGGTGGTGTGACGACGATGGAGCCATTCCTACGCAAGTTCTTTCCCGTGGTGCTGAGGAAAATGGCCGAAACTACGCGAAATACGTATTGTGTCTATGATAGTGAGGTTCTAACTCTGTTCACTTCTTCATTGTACATAGCTGGGCTGGCCTCGTCCCTTGTGGCTAGCCGAGTTACTAAAGTTACGGGTCGTAAAGCTACAATGGTGCTTGGTGGAATTACCTTCTTGATCGGGGCTGCTATTAACAGTGCTGCTGTCAACATAACGATGCTCATATTGGGACGGATCCTGCTAGGTTTTGGTGTTGGTTTCACAAACCAGGTAATTCCGTTCTGTTCTGAACTTTTCCCAAGGCAAAATGAGAGCCTAACTCTTCTTGGGCTCTATGCCCAAAGTTTTCTTGTCAAAATACTAACTTCAGCTAAACATTGCATGACTGAAGGCAACTCCGGTTTACATATCAGAAATGGCCCCACCAAAATGGCGCGGTGCATTCAGTTCTAGCTTCCAGCTATTCATAGGCATAGGTGTTATTGTGGCTACTGTCGTAAACTTTGGTGCCACACGACTCGGCTCCTGGGGTTGGCGACTTTCCTTGGGGCTTGCTGCAGCACCAGCTGCTTTCATGATACTGGGTGCACTTTTAGTGACTGACACACCAAGTAGTCTAGTTGACCGTGGTAAAGTAGTTCAGGCTCAACAAGCTCTACTAAAAGTCCGAGGAGTCGACTCTAATATTGAAGCAGAGCTGAATCAACTCATTGTTGCAAGTGAAGCTACAAAAGAGGTTCATAAAGAACCGTTCAAGACTATATTTGAGAGACAGTATCGACCCCACCTTGTAATGTCGATTGCAATTCCGTTCTTCCAACAGTTCACTGGAATTAATGTTATTGCCTTTTACGCTCCGGTTTTGTTTCAGTCTGTAGGATTTGGAAATGACTCGGCCTTGATTGGAGCAATTATTCTTGGTGTGGTTAATTTTATTTCGATAGTAATATCAATGTTTATAGTTGATCGATATGGACGCCGAGTTTTGTTCATGCAAGGTGGGATTCAGATGATTATCTGCCAGGTGAGTTTCATCTCTCAAGACTCAGTTAACTAATGGTGAAATTCACCATCTCATGATTCGCCGAGCCCCTTGAATTCTAACTGATTTAAGTTTGAATCAGTTGGCAAAACCTGCATATTGTCTACACTTGAACTTATTACTATATTTACCGAGTAGTACTAATGTCGCTCCTTTATTTCCTTCTCAAATTGTAGAGATTTTTATGTGTGAATTTCATGTTTTGTTGAAGGTGACTTTGGCATGCTTTTTAGGGGCAGAATTAGGGGGCTCTGGGGACGAACCATTGTCTCGAACCTCGACTATTTTGGTACTAATTCTGATGTGCATATATGCGGCTGGTTTTGGGTGGTCATGGGGACCGCTTTCATGGCTAATACCTAGTGAGATATTTCCGATGAATATTAGACCAGCAGGGCAAAGCATAAGCGTTGCAGTTAACTTCCTGACAACATTTGTTTTAGCTCAAACATTCTTAACGATGCTATGCCGTTTTAAATTCGGCATCTTCTTGTTTTATGCTGTGTGGATCGTGATGATGACGGGATTTGTTGCTGTTTTCTTGCCGGAAACAAAAGGGGTTCCTCTTGAATCAATGCATACTGTTTGGGAACAACATTGGTACTGGAGTAGGTTTTCTGCTTGAATAAACCTAGTTAATTACCATTCGGGGGCGGCATCGGGCCTGGGTGACCTTGGGGCCAAATTAAGGGCGTCTAAAAACTAGAAATCGCATGTTTTAAATAAACAGAAGAATTATCATTTGCAATCTTAGAATAGAGGCAAATGAGAAGAATTATTATGAGTTGTGCCTCTTCATGTAGTTCTTTCTGGTCGATATATTAGAATAGAGGCAAATGTGGGCCTTAAGTCAGGGGTATGTATGTTCTTGCACTTAATATTGGTCTCATCTCATGCTACATGAGTTTATGAATGCGAAAATAGTCAAGGAAATGGGTCTGTAATGGCGAGGTGATGGGACTTGAACCTCCAAATGCGTGTCCGGTGGCTGGTGAAATTCAGAGGAATTCTAGCTGTCACCGCAACAGGACATATTAGATGGGTTAGATTTTTCTACGAAAAACAACCCCACAACATATGTTTCTTGATCACTCAAAATTAGGTTTTTCTGTTGCTTGGTGTAAAATGACTGGACATGATGATCTCATTCATGGCTTTTAAGGTTACCAAGTCTTATGCCCCTGTATAACTCACTTGTTTGTTATTGATGATTGTTTAATTTTCATTAAGGCTAGAAATAAGGATGCTAGAAATCTGGCCAACATTATTGATCAGTTTAATACATTTTCTGATCAAGCTGTTAAATTTCAATTCTGCTACATGATCCGCTCAGTGACAGCTGAATATCAATGTTTGTGACGTGGTCGATTACGTGGAGGAGAGTCGCCAAGTCACATAATAAGAAACATAAAATTGCCGATTGGGAAAGAAGGACATCTTTCTACTTTCTCTATGCAAATATGATTTTTCTAAATTGAGATAAGATTATCTTGGTTACTAAATACAATTTTAGGAGAATAAATAAAAATGATAAAACAAGTCTACATTCAAGCAAGCCTGATTCCATATATTGTTTTCCTTTTATCTTCTTTTACTAAAACCCTAGCTTCCTTGTTGTTGACCATCTTCTGCCATTAATGGTTATTTGTAACCAAAAAGAACATAACACAGCAATTTGATCACCTTAGATGGTATAGCGCCATCACTAACAGAATTTAAACAAAACCATTACTTAATTAAGCTTTGATTAAACTAATGTGACGGACCGTAAAATTACGCCTCGCGCGCCAGGGCGCGCATGCCATAACTTCCCCGATGCGCCACTCTGATTGCTACTGACCGAACCGTTAGACTAGGCAAATGCATGGGCGTGCATGCCATAACTTCCCCGATGCGCCACTCTGATTGCTACTGACCGGACCTTTAGACTAGGCAAATGCATGTCCATTTGCCCTTGCAAGCATGCTCGTGGAGCATGATGCAGCTAACTTAGTTTCCACACCGTTCCAACGTACCCTTGTTCTGCGAAGGGTTTAAAGCTTTGAAGGCTATGGCCGCTGCACCTTACATGCATCACTGGCTTCTGAGTCTTGCCAAGGCATAAGGCATGCCTTAAACTTACGCATAGGCCATTGCAGGCCTAATACCCCCTCTTCACTTGCCGTACTTTCCTTAGGCTTATGCAAGCTCAGCTAACATGTATATTGATGTAGCTTACTTTTTTTTCCATGCCCAATTCGCAATTGATGCATATGCTATCTCCGTGTAGCTTGATAGGCAGTATGAGCATCCAGTGAATGGCATGCAACTAGCCTCATCAAGTATGGCCATAATCATCTCTTGCATCGCAATACCGAGCCAGATGATATGAGAGGCCAATATGCCGCAATTATCTCTCATTTAGATGATATGAGCGACAAAGTGATGGACCGGCAATGCTGCAACTCATTGTGGATGCCTACGTACCCTTCCTACTCTAAATGGATCAAGCACGGACCGTAGTTCGTCCTCGAAGGGACAACAACTTAAGCCAACTCGTTTGCAAGGCCGTGGTCAAGCAATAATGGTAATGGCCTGGTCCGTGTAGGCTGCTCCGTCAAAATGCACAAAGGTTGCGCACTACTGAGTCCGCCGCATGGCATAGTAATGCCCATGCTTAATATGCTCCATTGGCAAAGCTAAGCAACTATAAATGAGGCTTAAGCATCATTAATGCCCTTCCGGCTAAGCTATGAAGCTTACTTGGTGCATAGTCCGCATATGCACCTTCAACCAACTACCCCTCCCTATATATGTTTGCTTGACATTTCTACAACTTAGAAAAGGGAAATGGATTGACATTCACCAAGTACCATTTTTGAGGTGCTTGCTTCACTATTCATGGCCATTGCCATGTATTTCTGGATAACCGGCAATGATTGATGAGATTCTGTTTTGGCCCATAGGACAGTATCAATATTACGTAATGATTGCGCAATATTCACTCGGCCAGCCTGCTCTAGCATATTGCACAATTGTTGTGCGATATTGACTCTAGGCCAATACTTTGCATAATGCGTAATGGTTGCGCTGCAACTCCCAAGGACATCCACCCAACTGGCCTAATGGACCATTTGATGCAAGATTTGACCTTTGGCCAGTGTAGCCGTTATTGGCTCTAGGCCAATGTAGCTTCCTCTTGGTGCCATATTGGTCAATATGCCCAACATAATGCGCCACTCTTGGCGCGATATTGGCCTTTGACCAAATGCCTCTTACTACGCAAGGAGGCTTTGGATTAAGCTTCATCGTAAGCCATGGCGCATCTTTGCGCATACGCCATGCTAAAAACACGGGGTGTTACAACTAAAATCTCTATTAAAGTGACCACTAATTTCTAAGATTTGATTGAATGAGAAAAGTATAAGTAGAGATGAAAATTTTAAGATTTGATTGCATAAAAAAAATATAAGTAAAGATGAAAAACAGCGAAAATTTATTTCGAACCGTGATCTTATGCGGTTTCCAAAACCTGATTATTTATTTATTTTTGATATTTCTCATTAAATCATAATAATTCAATAATTTTTAAATATCGTTCCAATTAGATTGCCATTTTTTGGAGAATGATTGATGAGGGATTTGTAACCAAAATTCTTCATTTGTTTTAGAGTGAAGATTATTATTTTTCTTTACATGATGAGTGAAGGTAGAAAGACTTCTCCACCACGTCAGTTACCACATGAATGACCACATTAGCACAATTGTTACTCAGCTGTTAGATAGCTGGTCATATAACATTGCTGGTTAAATTTGATATATCAGCAATGGCTTTCAGTTCAAAATTGCCACCTAATGTGAAAAATGTTTTGTCTAACACTGCAACTTAGAAGAATTTCTTTGCAGGAAAAATACCTCGGGGTTCCTCTGCTTTTTCAAAAGAGTCGTGCTATCCCGCACAGCTGTATCAGACGCCTTTATAAGCTTGCAGGTTGCTAGCCGTTGGATGTTACCAAATCTCCTAATTACAGAATAACATACCTCATGTTTAAATTTCTCTCTCTAATTTAAGTTTTTCTTTGTAAAATTACTTTTCCATGTCTTCTTCTTCTGGAATAGTTATCAAAGAGCTAAACCTTTAACTCCTTGCTTTGATTTTTAAATTTTTGAAGCGTACTTCTTGTTTTGATAATCATCATATAAACCAAATAGAAAATAGAATCAATCTTCATAATGTTAATTTTTGGAAATAAATTTTTTTTCCGTTTGAAACTAATTTACAGAAAACCAGTGTTTGATTTTTTATTCAAGTATTAAGAAATTAGTGGGACTAAATGTTGTTAATGGAGTTTAACTTTCTGGGTTTCTGGTGAAACATTTTAAGTGAGTATAAGATTTCTAAGAAACTGACAGTTTGGTTATTTTTCCAAAGAACCTTAACATAATCATGAAACATACCACAATTTTGTTGTTCGTATTTCAAAATAAGATTCAAGTTAGATGGGGTCTTCTAGATTCAAATGAGGCATAATTTTGGGTTGATGGAAAAATTGGTTTATTTTGAGATTCTCAAAATAACTAATCAACACGATTTTGAGAAATGGCAGCTCAAGTATAAGAGCAAAACTTCTTATAATATCATCAATGGAAGATCACCACCACCAACAACAAGAAGCTCAACTGGGTCGATAGGATTCTCAAAAACGAAGAGATTGGATTACTTTAAAGGAAATAATATTTGTTGGTTATTTTATTTTGTGAGATATGTTTGTTTTGATGATTGTTCTAGAAAATAGAAATTTTAAGATCTAGTAAAATCCGATGGCTAGCAACCTTTTAACTCAAAACGGTGTCTCGCTCAGCTATGCGAGACATCACGACCTTTTCAAGAACACAAAGCTGGATCCTTTAGTTATCTTCTGGATACTTGTGAAAGAAGACTAGATCCTTGGATTATAGCACCTCCAGGTAAGACCATCCTAAACCATCATGTTTTGGGCACCATGGCCAATAACCATCTAGATGTTTTCCCAATGCCGAAAACGATAATAGATAAGATGGATTCAATCCAGAAGAATTTTGGATGGGGGTAGAAAGAAAATGTGAAAGGAAAGTACCACAAAAGGTGGAATGATAAAGCTCTTCCTAGGATTTTAGGGGGTTGAAATATCATGAGGACTAATTTGCTTAACCAAGCCATTTTGGCTAAACTTGCGTGGTGAATGATAGAAAAACCAAATGCTCCATGGGCAAACTTTTTGAATTGCAAATATTTTGAAAACTTAAACCCTCTTATTGAGGTGATGCCAAAACATGGGTCTTGGATGTGGAATGGTATTTGTAAAGGATTATAAATTGTTATAAATCATTTTATATGAGAAATAGGTACTGGGAATTATGTTAGTATTTGGAAGGACAACTGGATTCCTGGATTCCAAGGCTCACCTTCTTCTCAATTCGTATCTACCAATATGTCCTTTTTCAATCAACTTGTAGATGACACAAGCAATACTTGGAATGTAAATACTCTGAATGCTCTTTTGATCAAAATATTGCTTTTGATGGCGTTGAAATTAGGATTCCCGTATATGGAGATGATAAACTTGGATGGAAACCTTCACCAAATGGGTGTTTTTATGTTAAGTCACCCTATAAAGTGATCTTAGATGATTACCTTGTTAAAAACCCAACTAAAAATAATATCAATATAGCTTGGGATCTCTTCTGGAAGTGTAAATTACCACCTATAATTCAATATTTTATGTGGAAATGTATGCACAACTGTGTTCCACCAAAATCTGGTTGTCTAGATTTACGCAACATCAAGAGGTGTGGTTTGTATGGTAAGCAACTTGAATGTATGCATCACCTTTTTGTGGAGTGTGAAGTTACTGAAAGGATGTATGCTGGTATTAATCATAGCCTTCATTGCACTTTAAAAAATAAAAATATTATTGGTATGCAATCTATTGAATGCCAACTGAAAAGATGAGGGTATCCAAATACACTACAATCTTTTTAGTTCAACATATAAGTCCGATACAAAGTGTGATCGTCTATGGACAAAGTGGAGATAATACAATAACTCGATATTCACTTGACAATAGTTACGGTGCAAAACCAATTGATTATATGATCAAAGTCAAGTGATTAGGATTAACGTACAAGTGTATTTACTTTTAATTATAATAGAAAATTATAATTGCGGAAAATAAAAGTAAATAACACAAACAAGATTTTGTTAACGAGTAAATCGCAAATGCAGAAAACCCTCGGGACCTAGTTTAGTTTTGAATACTCTCATAATTAAGCCGCTACACAAAGTACAATACCAACTTCGTATAGTTGAGACCAAGTAAACTACCCCTAGTTACTTAGTTCCTTCAATATCCCTACGTCTATGACCTACCAGTCACGCACGTGAATCCCAAGACATAAAATCAATCTTGAGTAGCTTTACCGGTGTAAAGTCTTAAGCACCCAACTCCTTTTTATTTATTCCAAACAGTAAAGGAACAAAGTTGTTTGGTATCTACTCCAATAATCTTTTAGAAAAAGATTCATTGAGTTATGACAAAGGCTCTTCCGTTTAAACAAGTAAACTCCTTTGTCGGGTTAGATCAATCCAAATCACTAACTTAGATTCAAATTCACAACTATCAGATTCAGATACTAAAGAATACCACCAAATGATAGTTGTCGATCTAAACAACTTTATGATCAGAAAAATTTAATCTAAGTCGCATCCTAGCCGATCAAGATATGTGCACAAATCACGAGATATGAAAACCAATAAAAAAATCTTATTGTCTTCAAATTTTCGATTGCCTTCTTATGTACCTGCATAACACAAACGTGAATCCACTTATGATCAATCACACACAGAACGAAGTCTGTTAACAATGGATGATCACAAGTTGTCTTTAGATCTAAAAACATTTTTAAAGATCTCATCAATACTTTGATCTAGTTTGAGTGACCCTTATGTCAGAAAAGAAGGCTCTCAAGAATAATCAAACTAGGTGCAAACAAAGTTTCAACAACCGTTAGTCAATTAAATCAATAATCAAAAACTAAAATAACAATGTAATTATCTAGTTTCCCACCAACGGTACTCGTAGAACTTCTTGATCCCATAAAAGTCTTTAAACGAGCGGTTGTAAGAGATTTCGCATAATTAGGGTACTTTCCTCTCCGGATAGACAGCTCCACCAGAAACAACACAAGTGAAGTTTGCCTAGCTATATGGATAGTTTACTAGAAATGTAAAATCGACTATTTATAGACCAAGGTTGTTTAGAAAACAAGGAAATTCCAAAACAAAAACTATTCTCAAGATATGCAATGAGTACCTAATTTCGGTTATCCTAATTCCAATTAATATCCAACTTGTAATTCCTAAAACTCTTGTTAGATATTAGTTTAGCACATAACTAATACTCCCCCCGTCCCACTATTAATTGACCTATTTTTTTTAGATTTTGTCTCATTAATAGTTGACTTTATATTATTTGATACTCATGTTTTTCGTTACGTAGGTGTTTTAAAATGCTTTTCAATGATATAAAATTTACGAATATCCGTGGTATAGTTTGAGAGAGAAATCAATTCTAAATTGTACTACTAGGTCAATTAATAGTGGGACGGAGGGAGTATAACTTTCCAAGAGATATGTTTTGATTTGCTGGAAAATCAAAAGCATATAATGAAAAATCTTAATTAAAAGATTCTCAATATTTCAGATCGGGATCACCTTGAGTATCAAGGAATATCTTTGGACGATAAAATATAAGAATTATACTCATGTCCAAATTATGTCGACATCTGAAACTTTTCTAATTAGCAAACCCTAATTCAAACTCACACAAAACCGTAAAGTAATATGTGAATATGAAGGATCGGTTTTGCTCTTGGGATAGGTTCTACCATGACTCCTAACATAGGTTAAGATTGGTTCTACCAAGTCTCCAAATATAGGTAGGGATCGGTTATACATTGACTCCCAACAATAGCTAGGATCGGTTCTACCGTGTATCCCAAAATAGGTAAGGATCGGTTTTACCAAGGTTCTCAACATAATATAAGATCGGTTCTGCCAAAGTTATTACCTAGGTTCGAATTGGTCATCCAATAGATCTTCAATGAAAACCAGACCAAAACGCCTATTGATTTCCTTTCGATTACAAAACAAGTTTCGTATATGTACTTCCTTTAAACATATGTAATCAAACATAGTTTTCTAGGATGAAATCGCGCCTATATTAATCCCTGACACTTTGATCATACTAATATGATCAAGTCTAATACTTTAAAGTATTAAAGATAACCTCGCATGTTATGTTTTCAATCTTAAACGACTTGAAAGAAACGATAGGAATGAAAACAAGTCAAGTCAGTATCACAATACCTCAAGTGGAAGGATGATATCTTCGTTGTAGTCGATACGTCTTCAGAGTAATACTTGTATGTCTCAACATTACTAGGATTTCCAGTCTGACCTAAATGAAGTTGGTCTCTAGTACATTTAGTCAAGCGACTCTAATTGAGTTTTGATACTAAAATATGACAACCAAACTTGACATATCAACGCTTGGTGGGTTCAACCGAGCAATGCTCTAACACCAACACTACACATGTTCAGATTGACCTGAATGCTTTTATGGTGGTAAGTTTCACTACTTGGTATATTCGGAAATCTAGTTGTGGTAAACACTTTGATAATGTCCAGGTGAATGAATCCGGTTTGGCTGCCACTGTCTTATCTGAAATGGGTGTATGGGCAACAAGTAACTTAGTTGCTCAAAGTAATATAAATAATATAGCTGTAAATATTAACTTAGTTGTTCATGTTTAAACATAACCAAATAGTTGGTAATTTTAGTAGAGCAAATAAGAAAACGGGTTCACCGCCGCTGTTATCTTTAATGTGGTACGAATATCTTGCAAGAATTTTAAATTATTCGATATACATTGTATTGAGTTTTCACCTGCTTATTTTGAATTGGACGTAAATGTAAAATTAGGGCTGTCAACGGTACTTAAAGGAACGAATAATAGATGTATGGTATCCAAATCCATTTTTTTTTATCGGATATGCATATCCGATAATTATCCTTTGGACAATAGAGATTCATTTCCGTATTTGAATCCTTTAAGATTAATTCTGACAATTAATTAAAAACTATATAAGAAAGGAAAAAATCCAATGCGGTTTTGTGTGTTTAATCACTTCTCTTTCTCGTGATTCCAAAATCGTAACACCATACTAACTTTGATGAATTTACCATATATTTATTTAGTTTCGAATAAAATCATCGAACACATATATAAAAAAAAAGGTAATTTTTTTAACTTACAATAATAGTTTTGTATACATATATTTATGTTATCAGACATCGAATCTTTTAGAATAGTATATTCCCGTATACGTATCTGATAAGGAAAAATTATCTTATAAGATATAGACGTATCATATAATATTCAAAACTTCGTGTAATATTCTAAAATGATCAAATATCCTATAGATAATATCAAAATTATCCAATATTCGAAACTTCGAATAATGTCCTAAAATTTTGGTACAAACTCGATGGGATGATGGATATTCAATATCCATGAACATGCCTATTCAGTAAAATCTGAAATCCGCCCATAAGCGAAGAACCATTTTTCGGGCGCTACTCAATTTTGTGGGGGACTATGATGTGCTTAGGACATTTGCGCGACACTTATAAGGGGTGTTCTAAAGTGAATAAATGACCAACTTACCCTTTATTCAAATTTTATTTGTAACTTACTAATAACCACCTAAACCTAATCTTATAAAAATCTAATCTAACCAATATTCATTAACAAAAAAAATTATGATTGATAAATTGAGTAGTAATCATAAAAATTGAAGTTGTAGAAAGAAGTTCGTCTAGGAATTTCGTGAAAGAATCCTAGTCGAACTAGCCGAACCTGATGAAAATGAAGAACAGTTCGGTTATTTTGGGTAAAATAAAATTCCAAGACAAACTTTCTAGTTTCCTAGCCGAACTTTCCGTAAATGTATGTTCGGTTAATACGAAAAAAAATCCTAGCCAAACTTTATGTAAATGTATGTGCTGGTTTATCTTAGGTTCTGCTAGGAACATGGTGGTTTCGACATTTCCGAATATAACTCTATAAAACACGAAATAAAAATTCGGCTAGTTGTTCTTCAGTTTTCTAAGCTGAACCTAGTCCACGCACCATTATGGAGGATGTTCGGCTCCATGTACTTCTGTTTTCCTAAACAGGCCTAGTCCAAAACTCCATTAAAAATGATATCTATATTTATGTTTTCCTAGCCGAACCTATAACTACTTTGCCGATCTACCTTTAAAGTTTCATTTTCATAAATCACTCATCACCAGATTATTACAATGATTAAAGTTTCGCATTCCTCAAAATTGCTTTCAAATCACTCATTTTGAATATAAGAATCTCAAAATCTAGTTTCTGAATTCCCTTTTGCAAAAACTCTTCTTAATAAAGGGCACTTTGGCCATTAAGAAAAATTTATGAATAAAGGGTGTTGCAAATCACTTCAAAATGACTCAAATGGAGGGGTGCCTAAAAATGGTTTGTAAGCGGATTGTCTGCGACTGCGAGTGAGACCAATTCATTAGATCCAGTTATCCAGATAGCCCAGCCCATACTCAAAATAGGTGGGGGACTACTCTTTCATTTTTGGTAGGACATTTGAAGTAATTTTGGGTCACCCCTTATCTAATTATTTTTTTAATACCAAATTTACCCTTGGTAATTAAATTAGTTAGTGTTAGTGTAATGATTAATTACTGATTAGTTAGTGATTAGTGAGTTATTAATAGGATAGTTTTGTTAGAATCAGAATTATTGAGAGAGAAGAAGAAGAAGAAGAAGAAAAACAGATGAAGAAAAAGAGGGAAGAACCCAAAAAATCTTATTTTGTGTTTAGTAAATATGATATGAGTGATTCATGTGATGATACCTCCTCCTTAGAATCAGAACCTCCTTCATCTCCAAATATATTTGTCAATATTTCTAATGATCCGGATATGAGTTATTTGTTAGATTATGAAAGCTATTTACCCCAAACTCAACCTAACGACCCAAATGATGAATTTTATCAGCCACAACCAGAAGATGAAGTTATGGGTACTCAGGTATGTCTCAAATTTAGTTAATGTAGCTTGAATTGTGCAAAAAATTATCCAAATCGAAAATTTCAGGAAGAAATTTCGGCTAGGTGAAAGTAGTTCGGTTAGCAATTCTGCAAAAAAGGTAGCCGAACTCTCCTGTATGTGCAGTTCGGTTACTCATTTCAGCATACGCAGGTAACCGAACTCTGTTTTAATGGAGGTTTTTGAGAGTTCGGTTATCTTTTTCCAGAAAACATTGCCGAACTAATTTTATAGAGTATACAGTTAATAGTTCGGTTTAGTCGAGTTTAGTCCCTTTGTTACCGAAGTTTATGTTCGGCAAGCTCGCAAATCACGTTCATTGAATAGGTAACCGAACTTTTAAGTTCGGTTTAGTCGATAGTAGTAATTATGTTGCCGAACTATACCATATAAAATTCCAAAGAACAAGTTCGGCAAGATCGCAATTTTTTTTTCATAATCGAACTTTTTGTTCGGCAGGATCGTTTTTATTTTTACATTGCCTTAAATTTAAGTATTTCTTATTTTTAGTTGGTATTGACGTTGTGCTATTACTCGTAGGTTGCATCTGATCCAATAGAACCAATGGAAAATCAACCTACCCCTATTGATATTTTGTACGATGACACGTCCCATCACTACATGAATGATTTTGTATTCAAAAGTCCTTTAGAGGCAAAGAGTTAGGCTAGACAACATGCACTAAAAGACATGTGCGTATTAGTATTGAATGGGAGAGAAAGCAAAACCCGCTTTGAAATGGTTTGTGAGAGAAGCGGTGATCCTGATAAAAGCCACAAGAGGAAGGGTTATGTTTATAAAGGAAAGACAAATAGGAAGAACAAAACTTTCTCAAAGAAGATTAAATGCCCATTCAAGCTTGCATTTAATTACAACAAAGAATTGGGTGGATGGGTTCTCTACAAGGTTATGGAAGGTTGTCATAACCACCCTCGTCCGGAGCATCTCTAAGGACATTTCATGGCGGCCAAGCTAACTCCTGAAGAGATGGACAAGGTAGCTAAAATTAGGAAAATGGGTCTTTCACCGATTCAAATGCTCCAAATACTAAAGGAGGATAACAAGGATAACCACTCATCTTTGTCCACCGTTTGTAATGCAATTGTGACATTTAGAAAGAAGGAATGGAGAGATAGACAAGTGATGCAACAATTGTTTTTTTTTGGCCAAAGAGAAAGACTATGCGGTTTAAAAGGATGTGTATTCGGACGGAGAGATAACACAACTCTTCATTGCGCATCCAACGAGTGTTCAATTGGCTCAATGCTTTCATGAAGTTCTCATAATGGATTGTACTTATAAGACGAACAAGTACGAGATGCCATTGTTGAATATTGTTGGGCGTACTTCGACGTAGTCACTGTTTACCGTGGCGTTTTGTTTCTTAAGGGACGAGCAAAAACCTAGTTACATTTGGGCACTACAACAAGTTAAGGAAATCTTCCGAGGTGATGATATTCCTGGGGTTATAGTCACCGACAATGAAGTCGCATTGATGGATGCAATAGAGGTAGTGTTTCCATTAGCACACAATATGCTTTATATGTTCCATATATGGTGTAATTTGATAAATAGGTGCAAGCCAACAATTTGTCCACCCAAGAAAAAAGGATATGAAGAGATTAAGATGCTACCGGAACATGAAAGAGCGGATGCAAAAGAGGAAGTTGAAAAACAATACGATCTAAATTATGCTAAATGGGTTGCTTTCAACGGTGAATGGGAATCATTGTGTTGGTCTCTTACCGAGGAAGAGTATCATCTAAATCTTGCGGGGTTTATCGCCCATTGGGATACTCCCGATTATCCCGGTGTTGTATTGTATGTTCTTCGCCAATGGTTAGAACCACACAAAAAGAGGTTTGTTAATGCCTATATCAACCAATATAAACACTTGGGAAATCAAGCGATAAGTTTAGTAGAGTCAGCTCACCATCGGTTGAAGAAGAATCTCTTTGGATGTGTTGATAATTTCGTAACCGTGTGGAATGCTATGGAGAATTACTTCAAGCGCGACATTGATAGAATTAAAGAGAAGTTCCAAAAAAGCCGTATATTCAAAACGACCGAAAAATATGCCGACCACCCATTGTTCAAGGGAATCCATTACAACGTATCTCGCCAATGTATGAAGTTGTTGATTATAGAAGTCGAGTTGATTGATAAGTGGGAAACCAAGAGGGATGAGGTGTGTGTATGTAACATGAAGAAGTCTATGGGACTCCCTTGTCGCCATATGATAATCAACTACGAGCATGGCGTAATCCCTTAAAGCGACATTGATCCATATTGGAAGCATCTAAGTTTCATCCCTCCTCCAAAGGGAGAAGAAGCCGGAGAGGAGTTTGGTGATAACGAAATGGGTAGAACCGTACTAGAGATGTATCGTGGCATGAACAAGCTCCAAAAACAAATATTTTGGGATGACATTAGGAAAATCATATATCCACAAACTTCGGAGAATGTTTATGAACCGTCAAAAGGAAAACGCAAAGGTAGGCCAAGCAAAAAAGAAACTAAAAAACAACTAAGAGAATATGCAAAGGTGTTACGTAAGAAGAAAAGTGAGCAAACCCCATTTACTAGAGATCCTTCGGCCCATGAGTATACTTCGGCAATATACTTGGAGAAAACCAAGAAACAGGGTAGGAGTATTGAGGAGAAAGGCGAAACAAGTGAGCGAGATTTGAAGAAAAAAGGTACGATGTGTCCATCACAACCAAGGCAACCATGTTCCGGCGACGTGAAGCTTAAGTTTCCAATTTGCCCTATCCAACCATCTTCCCTATATGTGAAGCTTGAGGCTCCAAATAAAGACTATTTGAATGAGCTACCTCTATACATTAGAGAATACGTTATATCCACCGACGACGTTCCTCCGGATGGTAATTGTGGTTTTCATGTTGTCAATCAACAACTTGGGCCTTTCATCGAAGGTGCCAAGCTAAATAATGGGTGTGTAATCACTCATATAAGGAAAAGGTTATTGTCCAAACTAAAGGAGAATCCGGCATTTTACAAGACAATGTTCTGCGATGGGGTGGGTAGTCTCAATGAGCAATTTGTTAAGTATCAACGTCGTCTTCATGGGGGCCATCCGATCACACCGGATTATTGGATGAGCATACCGATATGTGGACACTTAATCGCCGAGGCATTTAATTGTGTGGTTCATTATTTCTCAAAGTATGCTAGTTTCACCTTCACCCCGAAAACAACCGTATGTGTCGAGCAACTCAAACGAAGGAGATGTGTGATGGCATTGACTAACAACAACCACTTTATAGGCCTTCGTTTAAAACCCGATTGTCCACTGCCTCCAATATTCAGAAACTCTTATTGGCCTGCATTTAACTCCGATATAATGTTGGGTTGGTGTATTATGTATGAGCATAACATGGAGATGTGGAAAGCTTTGGAGAAATCGGACGAAATTGTACATGAAGGTCAAATTTCCCTTGAGGATGATTAAATGACACATGTAATGGAACTAAGTATGCTTTTCAATCTAATACTATGTTTTTTAAAGTGTGGTATTCATTATCGAGTTAATTTTAGTATTTTATTGAGTTGACAGATAATAGTTCGGTAAGCACATATGATAAATAAATATTTGCAAGGTAACCGAACTCTGTCTTCGGCAACCTGGTAGGATTTAGCTGTTCGCCGAAAAAACAGTTCGGTGACCATTAATTTGTCACACTTTACCGAATTTTAAGTTCGGCTAGCTCTGTTCAAATTGAGGTAACCGAACTTTTTACCTGAAGTGTAAGTCACAAACTGGTAGGATTTAGGTGTTTTATTTGAGTCTTCAGAGTAGAGTTCGGCAACCTTGAAAATGTAGCATGTAACCGAACCCTGTGTTCGGCAACCTGGTATGATATAGTTGTTCGCCGAAAAAAGAGTTCGGTGACCATTAATTTGTCACAGGTAACCGAACTTAAAGTTCGGTTAGCTATGTAAAAATTTCAGGTGGCCGAAAAACAACCTGTATTCAAAATTTCATCCATATAAAATTGAAAACACAAACCCAATTAAAATTAAAAAAGCAAACAAGGTTATAAAACAAATATAAAAGTTGTTATACATATACAAACATACGAAATCCACAACTAAGATGTTTTTTGACACTAAAACCATACGAAATCACTAATGACCACCGCGACGCACCCTTTTACCACTTCCTTTTTTACCACGAGTTTTAGGTGGAACTTCCTCATCACTTGGGGTTTCATCTACTCGTCCGGTTTCCTCCATGGCGCGACTTGAACATTCTCCTTGTTGTCGACCCCTCTTCAATTGCTTAGACCTACTTGGCTCCATCATTCTTTTAATTATAAGACCCTCCCACTCGCCGTAGAGGTTCCTTAGTCGACATCGGCTCTCCACTACGGATTTTAGCCATCCATTTCTTCAACAATTTCGTACCCTTCTTCACCTGATTCCAATTTTAAGCATAAGTAAATATATTTTCAATACTTTCAAACAACAAGGAAGTATAAGAGAAGACATTTTCTTACCACATTATCCCATAACATTTTTGCTTCTTCTCCACAAATAGGCATCTCCTTCTGAGCTCTCTTAGCATCCCTCTCATTTGCCTTCGCCTTCGCCTTATCATTCTTAGCTTGTTCTTCTCTATTTATCACAAAACGATGACTAATTTCTTGATAAAACTCCATATAATCTTCATCACATGCATTTACATCTCCACCACAAGGTACACAATCACCTAAAGGTAAGTAGTAGTTACGAAGTGCATTCCAATGTCCTACCGTAGGAGTTGGTTCATGTTTTGGAACAAAATATTTCTCGGTGTTCTTTGTTCCTTGAACCACCAAATTGAAATTTTCATTCACCACGTCGGGATCCATTTGGACACAACAAAGTTGTCTTAGTATTCTCCTTGGATTATATATTGCGTAGCCATTATGATACCAAATTGGTCCATAGTAAGCCGAGACGGTAGAGAAACCATTCAGATCTTCTTCATCTACAGAGACATCATTGGGTACGGCGTATGGGTGAAATACCACATCGTTCACCGTAAGTTTATCAAATTTCTCCCTCAACGAAGTCAACTGCTCTTCTTTAGACTTCTTTTGTGCGTCCAAAAACAACCATTTTCATGCTGTAGGTTCGTCATAGGGATAAGGTGTCTTTTCCCTAGCCAATCCCAATGAAGGGAAGTGGTCATAAATCCAAACCTATGCGAAAATACGAAAATATTAACCACATACATGAAAATTGATTTGAAAGCAGAAAATTTTGGGGAATAATTTGCTAACTAACAATGTAGAAAGTTACCTGAATAAGAGTTAAGTAACCTCCAATTTGATTTGTCTTAATCCTCGACCCTTTGCTCATCTCTCCTAGAACAAAAGCAAGCACCCCAGTGGCCCAAGAGTATTGGTTAATCTCATCGAGATTCTCCAAAAGCTGTAGATAATGTGCATCCACCCTATTTCCAGAAGTGTCGGGGAAAATGACGGTTCCTAGCTGATATAACCAATAAGCGGTGACATGATGCCTAAGGGTCTCCTGGTCCATAACCAACTTTCCTTTCTCCACCTTCTTTCTTGTCCCTCCAAATGCTGCCTTAAACTTTACCAACTTGAATTTCTTCACCATCTTCTTCAATGCTCCATTTTCCTCTCTTGGATTATACTCATCGCCACGTTTAGGGGACCTCACAGAACGTCTAAACTCACATTGAGCCTTTTTTGCATCCCATCCTAGACATTTTATAGCCAATTCTTCAAGAGCTTCATAATGCATCGAGGGGTTGTAGCCTTCTCGAAGACATTTACCTTCTACTGGTAAGCCGGTGATTCTCGAGCAATCATCGGGATTAATTCCCATCTCGCCAAATGGAAGATGCATTGTATATGTCTCGGGATAATGCCTCTCGAGAAATGTGGATACGACAACAACGTCAAAATCCACATGTGCGTACTCAATAGCTCTCTATAACACACATTCTTTAACCTTCACTTGAAACTCGTCACACTCCAAAGAAAGATCCCATTTGGACGCCTTTTGACGACGAATAAGACGAACTGCATCATTATGATCCTACGAAAATAACATAACACTATTAATACTTGACGAAACATGTTCCCAAAAAAAATTCGTTTTGTTAGTTAAGAATGAACTTAAAGAATACCTTTGTCGCATAGATCTTCGCAGCCCATGAGTGTTTGTAGCCAAACAATGTGGCACCTCCATCATTTGGAGTACCATAAGTTGGGTTCACTGGTGGCAAACACAAATTATCAGGGGGAATGTGTGAGTATCTATCACAAGGCGGCTTCGGATTCTTTTTCTCTTTAACAGGAACAATTTCTTGCTCTTCTTCCTCTTCATCCTCTCCTTCCTCTTCATCCTCTCCCTCCTATTCCTCCTCTTCTTCCTCATCCTTCTCTTCCTCTTGTCCTTCTCTTTCTTTGCCCTGTCTTTGTTCTTCTTCCTCTACATTTTCAACGTGTTCTCTTTGTTGTTCAACCTCTTCATTTCCTTGCTCTTCATTTCTTTGCTCTTCATCATCATCATTCTCTTCTTCAATAACATTATCAATTGTATTCTCCATCACCTCTTGATTGACTTCCTGTAACGATCCCCCTCAATGTTTAGCATTTTTAGTACCACGGTTTCGGAAATCCAAATGTATTCTACCGCGAGGGGTGGGAGTTCTCAAATCTTCGGCTAGGTGGGGATTATATTTTTTTTCCTTTGTTCCTAATGAATGAAAACCACATTATTAGCTAAACAGAATATTGTCTTATCAAATAAAATTGAACATGGGATTACATCAAACACAAAATGTTAACAGACTAAAGTTTGGTTATCTGGTATAAGTTGCGAAGTCACCGAACTACAAGTTTGGTGTTGACAGATCAAAGTTCGGTTACCACATAGAAACTGCGAAGTAACCTAACTATATTTTATCAAAGTTCGGTTACCTATATAAATTTATCGACTAAACCGAACTCAAAATTTTCATATAAAGAAGGAGTTCGGTTACGTTTTTTTTTTGCGAGCTTACCGAACTACATAGTTCGGATACCTAAAAATTCCTAATTGGCCGAACTGTTCTTCATATTGAAAGTTCGGTTACCAAAATCTAGTGTTTTCAAAATTTCTCCTAGCCGAAATCTATACTGTGACGACCATTTTCAATGGTTTTTGATGATTTCTAATCGATTTCTTCAACAAAAAATGATTAAAAGGAATGGGTATGAAGGAAATTACCTGCGGATTTTCATTTTACACGAATCGGACTTCTTGGTTGATGTTGGATGCTTGACTTCGTCTCCCAACTTTGCTTGAAGTTGTTTATCAACTTCAAATTTATTTGGGAGATTCGCTATATTAGCCAGACCCGGACTCAATCCTGGAATTCTTTGTGTCTGCTTAGAACGCATTGTTTATAAAAATTGATTAATCGACGATGAATTTTTTTCGAATCGACGATTAACGTTGATGTATACGAAGAAGAGGAGAAGAAGAAGAAGAAGAAGATGAAGAAGAAGAAAAAAAGAAAAAAAAAGGTTTTGAAACTGATTTTTGGTTTTAATTTAGGGGGTTAGATTAGTGGGTAGTGGTTAAATTAGTGGGTTATTATGATTAGTTATAACCTTAATTAGGATAAGGGCAGATTAGTCTTCCCTAATCTTTTAGGACACCCCTTAAAATTTAGGGTGGACATTCATATAACAAAGTAGTCCCCCACCTTTTTTGGGTAGTCCCAAAACATCATTCCGTTTTTAAGTTTAACCAGGCAGTAGGGCCGAACAGTCAGCACCATTTCTTCTCTGTTTGAAGATGCAGTGAAAATAACAAGAAAATCCAAAGAAAAACGGAGTAGAAAAGAAACTTATAAAGTGAGACTGAGAGAAGAAAGTTTGAAAGCCCTTGATCGGAGAAAGTGTAAAAAATCAAGTTGTTAGTTTCCGTAGGCAATCAAGGTAAGATCTAACTGCAAAGTTGATTTTATTTCATTTTATTTTCTTGCGTTAAATTGATTGAAAAAATCTTAGGGTTTTATGAATTCATGCATGTTGCAGGATACGATCTCGAGTTGAAGGACAGTTCCAAATTTTATCAAAGGTTGGTTTCTTTGTAATCCGAAGTTAATTTCAAAGTTATTTGAAATGATTTCTAGGGTTTATCAAATTGATTCTGTTTTTTGGGTTTACTGAAAGATGATTTTATGATTTTAATTTAGTTAGTGATCTTCTAATGTTATTATTAGGTAATCCCCAACAATGAGTAAGCTTATGATTCTGGGATTGAGGGGTTACCTTTTTTGATCAACATAGTTAAAGAGTTCAATTGTCATCTGGGATGGCTAAATTTAGGTTTTCGTTATTGATGATGGGTGATCTATAGTGCAACCGGACATTAAGTGGCTGTAGTTGTTGAGGAGTTTTAGGTCTAGAATAAAGATTTTTACTGGTGATCTTAAAATTTTGGAGAACAGAATATGGGTGGATGTATGATTTTCTTTTACCTCCTTCACATTAAGGATAATAAAGAGTTATGCTGATGGAAACAAACGAGCAACTCTGAGAAAGTCCATAGTGATGATGGGACTGCAGGTGACTCCATAGTAAAGTAGTCAATTTGCATAGGATATTGGATGATTGATATCTTAAGATGAAGTTTATAGACTGATATGCTGGACGTATAAGCGGAAAGGATATAATGAGTATACCTTGCGTGTACCTTAAGTGATATTTTGAGCGATTGGCGAATTAACGGACTTACTATATCTTCATAATGTAGCAAAAATTTAATGCAAATTTAGCACAAAAATCTCGTGGAAGGAGTATTGATTCTTGTGGATGTATTTTATGGTTTAAAATCTTTAGATTGTAGACTAAGAAAAATATCTACATATGAGGATCAAGACTACTAGCTTTGTAGAGAAGCTTTAATGTTATGGGGTCGGCTATCTTATACCAGTTACTTTGGGAGCTTGGTTAAAGTCATTTAGGTGTGCCGGTAACAAGGAATCTAGGACACATGGTAGTAGTCTGACACAGCAACGCTAGGAATTTCCAAATTAGTTTTCTTATTTAGACATTTTCTAGTGTGTTTGTTATAAGTTTATGTAAGCTAATGGAATTTATCTCTATCAGGCTTCTCTCTTCATAGACATTGATTTTTTTTGACTCAGGCTAGGATTTAGCTGTAGATAAAAGTATCACAAAGAACCCCTTGAGGTTTATATGTCATTAGATGGTCGAGAACGTTTTTTTTTTTCTCATTTATGAAAATGCTTTCTTTTATTATTCTCTTAAAACTGTAAATTCAGTGCGTGTCATTACTTGTATTATCACATATGGGCCTAAGTCTTTCTGTTTGATTCTACATTATTCAAATTTCATAAACATGTTTATAAACCATTTGCAGGTGCCGTTGTTTGGGGCTTTTGTATATGTTCTATTTGACAAATTAGATGTCTTGAGGAGCCTTTTTAAGAAGAGAGAACTGGTGTTATCAAGTAATGTGGACGAATGTCTTCAAAATTGTATTCTCCTTAACTCTTTTATATTAATTCAATTTCATAGTATGTTTAGATCAGTCATTGCTCATTTTAGTGTTTTTGAAGGAAAGAAATGAATCATATTCATGTGGCCACCTTTTTTAAATTAGACTTCTGACTGTGCAGCAGTTGCAATTCATAAATGTGGTGGGGAAAACTATTTGAAGCCAAATTGGGAAATCTAAAACTTTTTTCAGTGCTATAATGTCTTGATTGATTAATTAATTTGTTT
This sequence comes from Papaver atlanticum, assembly GCA_023531105.1. NCBI lineage: Eukaryota > Viridiplantae > Streptophyta > Magnoliopsida > Ranunculales > Papaveraceae > Papaver > Papaver atlanticum. Next base: position 4,955,678 of record JAJJMB010008334.1, read on the forward strand.
GAGTACTTCTTTAATATATGTATGTATATGTCTAAGATATGTCTAAGCTAAGCAATCGCACAAATGACTTCTTTTGTGTTTAATATTTGGCCCTTTTACCATTTAAAAACGATAAAAATATCAAACGCGGGCATTATATACCTTCTCGGTCTGGTAATTACAATGAGATTTTTTTCTTTGTTTTTCTTCGTGGGTTACCTTTTTATTAATTCCTAAAACAATGTCTTTTTTTGTTGATTCATGTTTTTCTGGTTTCAAAATTGTACTCGGTGGTATTCAACTGTCAATAAACCTAACCAGTAACAAGTTTTTATTTATTCCATATTAGTCTTAGCCCATCCATGACAGATCCCTTGCTGTATTTCCAATGAAATTTCCCTCCTCAAGGTCGTAGTGAACTGAACAAGAGTTCTTCCAAAATCAGGTTAAATTTTTGGAATGGCTTAAGCTGGCTATAGTGTACTATATCTTAACTCGTACGTTACTGTTTACTTGTGCAGGGAAGCTTACATCACATTTCCTGGTTCCAGTTTCTCCCTTTGGAATCTGACCTGATCCCCGAAAAAGGGTTGATACACTATCTCTTTTCTTAGTTTCTTATTTAACTGATTGGTAAGAAGAAAAAGTTGAGGCGATCATTCTCATTGTTTTGTTGAATGTTCATCTCTCGTGATTTTTGCAGTGCTAAAGGTGAACAGAAAGATGCTGCTACATCGTTGGTACTTTCAGCCCATGTACAGCTGCAGAAAGAAGGATTTCTTAGCACTTGGACAAACTCTTTTGTTGGCCCATGGGATCCATCTCAGGGAATTCATAATCCTGGTAATCATTTTTTAGTAAGATTTATGATCTACTATTACTGCTTCTGGAAACCTGCTCGTCTTATACCTTTTCTGTATCATAGATGACAAAATCAAGCTCTGGCTTTTCCTTTCCGGGCGTCATTCATCAGTTGTTGAAGCTGCTCAGACTGCAGTATCTAAACTAAGAGGTACTTTCCATGATGTTTTCTCGCATCAGTAGAATGGATAACTTCGGGATGTTGATCTACTAAATGTCACATCTTAAGTTCTATAGGGTATTGGTCTCATTTACTTGTTGTTATAATTGGCTTGGTGAAAGTTTGCTGCATAACATCCTTCACAATTATTTTGTCAAACCATAACATCATGTATTGTGTTGTTTATGTAAAGTTGTCAGCTCTGGTCTTTGGTTGTCCCCTGGAGACTCCGAGGAGGTTGCAGCAGCTTTATCACAGGCTCTACGTAACTGTATTGAGAGGTTCGGATTTTTATTTTGGTTGTTTTTGTAAAATTTTGGGATTGTTACAAAAGTCAAAAGTGAAAATGCTTCTTCCTTTAATTGCAGAGCTTTAAGAGGGATGTCCTACCAGAGATATGGAGATGTATTTGCAAGATGCCATCCTTTTTCACAAAGTGGAAAGACTTTCAGGTTTTTAGATCATAGACATCTAATAATGGAATTTATTGCTCTTGTATTTTGGGTTCATCATTTGTTCACTGCTTTGTATTTTCAAATGGACTGGTGCTTTTTTCTTTATTTTATCGGTGTTCAGTGGTTAGGTATTATAATACTGCCGTGCACAACTTTATTCTCTTGGTATCAAAATGCTAAAGTGCATCTTCTGTCTGCTGCTTCGACGACTCATTTGCAAAGTTCCACTATAAGTTCTGAACTGTCACCTTAATAAAGTAGGTTTAGTTTTAGGAAATTACAAATACGACAGAAACATCATGGCTTGTTACTTTGTAACCTCTCTAACAATTGAGATAATTCTTAAAATACTCCCGTCTTTTGACACCAATGATCACAGCAACATAATATCAACTATCTTTCAAACATGCATTATTACAGTGAGTGCTTTACTAATGTGTTAATGTTACTGTTAGAATTTCAGCAAAGGAATACATGCATTGCACTTCATAGCGTTAAAAGATTTGATCCTTCTTGTAGTGAAAGCCTTATCAATTAGCTCGTCTTTAAGTGAACTCGGCATGGTTTTATGTTTATAACTTTTCAAAACTCATTTATCTTTTCAGGAGAGTTCACCCTACATTGGAATTCATCTTTGCTGCCACCGAGGAAGCTATCTTTGTGCATGTCATAATATCTGCCAAGTTCGTATTTCCTGGAAGTTTTATTTTATCTTTTATATGTTGAATCCTTCTGCTCATAAAATAACAGAAAACTCTATGTAATTTGGATGTCTAGGCATATCCGGACGCTTTCTGGTCATGACATGGAGAGGGTTGTAAAACGCCGCTCTTCTAGTAACTACGCAGAAAGATTCCCTGGTAGGCATTCTTTCACACTCATTATAAGTATCAGTTTGTTTGTGGGAAATGTTGTTCCCCGTCTCTTTTAGAGTGACAAGTTCTGCAGAGACAAATTTACCTCATGACAGGTTTTTACTAGAAGTTCTTACTTTCTAGCTTTTTCGCTATCATAAGACGGCAATGTTCTTGGTTGTATGATCATGAGTATGCAATATTTCTCTGCAAGTCTGATCACATGTTGGCAATTGCACTTTTGGCAGTTATTGTTGCTCCTCATGGAATGCGAGGTGGAGTTACAGGGTGCTGTCCTAGTGATCTTGTGAAGCAAGTGTACTTAAGGTATAAAGCTGGTTTTTGATTGGCTTCACAAAAATTTCTGGCTTTAGATAGTTAAAATGGAGAAGCCATACGGAGATACGACATCAAAAGTGTTTCCTATTTACCACAAAGAAGAGTTTAAAAGCTGAGGCTTGGTATATGTTTAACCCATTGTCTTCATTTCCTTTTCACACTGTTTAACAGTTCCAGCAAGAACAAGGCTTTGAATGGGTTCTCGGTTCTCGGTGTACCTCTTCATGCTGCTCAAGCTTCTGGGTGCCAGCTGAGGGGGCAAAGTTGTTATGTTGAGGTTACCCTTGGCTGCTATGGAATCGAAGCTGAAAAGGGCGATGAGAAGCAATCTTCAGGAGATAATTTTCGAGCTCCTGAAGGAACATTTATTTATCCTTCTGAAGCTGTGTTGGTACCCGTTGTGCGTACAGTGTCTGCTAGATCTTCCCTAAAAAGGTACGTCTACTTTTTTTTGCAGTGTAAAAGAACATTAATTTTAGTAACTTGGTTAACATGGGTTATATGGACTGCAGACTCTGGCTACAGAACTGGGGTGGGGCATCACAGTTCGGTTCGTCTTTCGCTATGAACTGGTAAGTCTCGTAAAGTACATTCTCACTGCTCAATTTTAATTATATAAGAATGTGATTGGGTCTACTGCACATACATTTATAGAAACAGTGTTTAAAATGACAAATTTAACGGATTCTTAGATGTGTTAGTTTATAATGTGTATCAACTTTGCTCCGTGCTTCTACTGGCATTAATCTAGGATAATAGTACCCATGTTTTAATGGTCAACCAGTGTATGTTCCTTTTCCTTTTATAGTATATTTTCGATGAGATGGTGGAACATGGTGATAGTAGGATTCGTCCCAACTAATAGTGATGCACGAGATGCACGTGCTTAAAACTAGTAACTATATATCTTATAGACAATTATCTTATACATATGGATGCCGGTGATAATTATGCATCTAGCAGGTTGGAACGCGTTTATATGATTTTTTTTATGGTAAATATTTATTTTTTCTAGTACGGAAATGAAAAGTGTATCAGTTTCTGTTATTTCTTCTTTGTGAGTTCTTAACATTGTTGTCATTCTAGTTTGGGAATCGAAAGTGCTGGTAGGCTCGAATTTGTAGATGGATCACAACATAACTACGACAGTAGCAGCGACAGTAATTCTAGTAGCATCAGCAGCATTAGTAGCACATCTAGTGATAGTGATGATAAAATGACCGTTGCAGTTGGTGACCTCGAAGCAGATGCTGACTCTCTAACTTGTAGGCAGTCCGGTTTCTCTTCTGTTGATCAGTTTGAGAATGACTACAAACAGGTAAACCGGCTTTGTGGTTTTCTTGTTAATATGCTGATTGGCGCTTGCGGTAGATTATGAGTCTTTCGTTTCTGTTTTTCAATATTCAATATTATGTGTATGCCGGCAAAAAATTGAACTCTATTTTCAGATCATTAATTTCTGTAACCATTATATCTATTCTAAGTATCAGGTTATTATACTAGTTTTTGCGCAAAGAAATTACTTGTGCCGCGATTCTATTTTCTTCGGCCATTATAGGCCTTATTTACAACTTCTTAGCAAGTCAATTCTCATGAAATTTATTTTTATTTTCAAGGCTACTGAACTACTCCTTGTTTTTGAGGGTGTTGTGTTTTTTCTTAAAGTAAACAATAGTTGTCCACTTGATGGGTTGACAGATTTAAGTTGCTGTGTGGAATTGTTAAATCAACATCTTCTTTGTTTTTCGACCTGCATTTAACAATTTAATTTAGTCCTTTTTTGTTTTTATTTATTTTGTCTTTCCATATCTATAATGATTTCCAGTAATCAAGCCAGTAATACTGCCGGAGCATGTGTTTATTTTAGGCGTCGAAGCGTCCTCGGCTAGGTGTTACAGAATCATTTGGTGGTCCAGGGACTGTCATAGATGCAACCACAGAGGCGTATAAGTCTGACTTGAGTCCTCTAGAAGCGAATGAGCCTTTTAGATGTCTCTGGGATTGGGATGACAATGACAAAAGTGGGGGACTGGATATTCACATACTTATTTCTGAATTTGGAGATTTCAGCGACTTGTTTGAGAGTGATACACTGCCTTTTGGTGAGGTAATCTCCTTGCCATGACTTTTCATGATACTTCTTGTGTTTTTTTAATTGACGCATGGACACTGTAACGATTACCAGTAACTGCAGTTTCATTTTTATGCGACAAGCCAAATGGGCTTAGCTCTATCCATCTATTTCATCAATCTAACTATTAATGTGATGCACATGACTTTCTCTTGGACATTTTTTAAGAAGCCAAGTCGTTATTAAACTTATAATCTTGTGATATCACTTTGTTCTGTTTCTACTTTTTACGCTCATGGATGGCACCTTCAAAGGTTCTTACTTGTGATATATATATTTTAAGGCTTTATTACTTTTGACCGCAATTTTGAATCTGTTGTTGTTTTGTAGCTCCCAGGAATTGCAGATTCCCAAGCCCTTGTATTTTCAATGATGGATTGTAGTGAGATAATCAGTAGTCCTTGTATAGGTGGAATGGATACAGATCAGATGCTTTTACCTGTTTCTGGGTTTTCTTCTTTTGATAGTCTTAATCCACCTCTACCATCAGCTACAGAAGAGTTTGCTGTCCAAACTCAAGATTCTACAAAGGATTCTTGGTTATCAGATCCAACAAGCAATTATTTAGCGCCACCCATCAGTGGTGAATTTGAGCATCTATCAAAAGCCGAAGCCATGTTGACATTTGCTTCAGAATATAGAGCAGTTGAAACAGCTTCAAGTGAGATGTCTTCATCGATTTTCAGTAGTCCATACATCCCTGGATCTAAAAACCTGGAAAGTTCATACTCAAGCACTAATTGTTACATATATGGTGTAATGCCTCCTCCTCGGTTAAATGCGCCAGACGAGAAACCCGGCACTTTAAATGCAAAAGCTGGTTCAATGAGGAACAATATCCTTAACCCTAAAAAATACTACACTCAAATCACAAGTTGGAAACGAGAACGTGATAAAAAATTAATTTCTTGTAACAATAGCATTGCTTCATGTGAGGGAGTTGCACCTTTTTCTGGTGCCAATTCTACAACTCCAGTCAAAGCTCTCGAGATGAAAAAAGCTGATGTTACAGTTGAAGTTGCACATTCACTTTTTCGTTTGAAGACCATGTTAGCCACTGAAGTTGAATGTTTCTTGTTCCAGGCATCTATGTGCAGGACAAGGCATATGCTATTGTCTTCTTGTAATTCTGGATTCGCTGGACTGAATAGCAGGTTAACTGGAGGGACAACCGTCTCAGATCAGCTTCGAGGTAACCCAAATTTTTCATCTGACAAGATGTCAAGCATATACGAAGTAAAAAAGAAAGACTCTGTACCTGTCAGAATAGCAGGTGACTTTGACGGAGGGATGCTTGATGGGCCTGTTAGTGCACCAGTTGGGGTTTGGCGTTCGGTTGGAGTTCCTAAAGGCGCAAAACCTACACGTTCTCCTAGTATTGAAAATACTCCATCTTTTGCCCATAATACCTTTAATGAGGAAGGCATGGTTATGTATGGGCTAACACAACCTCTTCAAGAACTTCTGGACAGCATTCCTTTGCTTGTCCAACAAGCTACTTCATTTGTTGATGTGTCACTAGATTCTGACTGCGGTGATGGTCCTTATGGCTGGCTAGCATTACAAGAACAATGTAGACGTGGATTCTCTTGTGGCCCATCCATGGTACATGCAGGTTGTGGTGGGCTTTTGGCCACAGGCCATTCTCTGGACATTGCTGGTGTTGAGCTACTTGATCCGATTTCAGCCAGTGTAAGCAGCTGACACTGGTCTGTTGCCACTTCTATTTTGTGCATTTTTTAATACTGATCTAATTCTTAGGGGAAAGGCTCTTATTATGATAATGAGCTTTCCATATAGATCCGTGGTGGTTAATCTGCTCTGTTGCTTGCATTAGTTGCACTCTTATCTGAGCTAGACCTGAAGTTAATCTTTTGCCTCGTGTGACCTTTTTAAAAGGTCCTTTGCAATAGGTAGCAAGCACTAAAGCTACAAAAAGCTCATATTATGTATCGGTTAGAGATTTGGCTGCCAAAACATCAACTTAGTTGTTTATTCATGAACGAGTCGACTATGGTCAAACTCTTTAGACAGGATAAAACAAATTCTAACCCCTGATAAGGAGTACTTTTTCCGTTATTGGCTCCAAAATTTGCTAATGCAGAAAAGTTTCTTGCAACAGGTACATCCATCCTCTGTAATTAGTTTGCTGCAATCAGACATAAAAGTAGCTCTAAAATCTGCTTTTGGGAACTTGGATGGTCCATTAACTGTAATTGATTGGTGCAAAGGTCGTAGTCAGTCGGTTGATACGGCTGCTGTAGGTGATGGATACGTTGTAGATTCAATTGTAGGTGAAGCAAGAGACTCGTTAAACTCTATAACTCTGGCTGGTGGAGAACCTATCAGTCCAAGTCAGTCATCTGGTGGTTCTACTTCTTCTCTGAAAGGTAATCTTTCCTTTTGTAAAAGTGGGTGCATTTGTGAAATATAGTTGTATCAACGTATCTTTTGTGATTGTTTCCAGTGTCTAGTAGCATGGATGGGACCAGAATGGATGAGGGAAGCCAAAGGAGGTTGAACCAAGAAACAAGCAATTTGGAATCAGAGCAGCAGTTATGTTCCTCTCGTCTCCGGCCAACTCTTTTTGTGCTTCCATCGCCTGCTATACTTGTTGGGTATGTATAACTATTCTGAGCTCATTTGTTTTCAAGTAGATCCAATGCATGGCAATACTGGTAATAGGAAATCCTGGTAAAAATTTATAATCTGCTGGTTTGGTTTCCTTTTTGGTGATTTTTGTGACCAAAATGATCTGCTGGAACACGTGCTGGTTGTAAGGAAGTACAAAAAATGCAAAAAAGATTTTTAAGATTGATGACTAATGACAAAGATAATAATGTTTGTATCAGAGTATTGTACAGAAAATGGTCTGCACCATGCTTAGTTAACTTATGGTCGACATAATTAATGACACGTATCTTACTCATGGTTTTAATAAAAATATACATTGAGATTAGATAAGCGCGAATATAAAATTTGTTGTAATAGGTATCAGGATGATTGGCTGAAGACATCCACAAGCTCTCTACAGCTGTGGGAAAAGGCTCCTCTTGAACCATATGCTCTACCTAAGCCTGTAAGTTTCCCAACAATTTAATGTTGATGATCTTAAATTATTTACAATTTGGTTATGATGCAAAGTCTTTGTTGTTTTGCAGATGACCTACTCTGTTATCTGTCCGGACATTGGTTTCCTTACATCTGCTGCTGCTGATTTCTTTTTGCAGTTAGGAACTGGTGAGTATGTTGTTGGATTGGCTTCTCTATTTCTAATGTTTAGGAACAGTATCATATGATAAACTAGGTATACCGGTATTTTACGTCATGATTTAACTATAAAATCTCATTTGCTGGATGTTGGCCGAAAGCTATTAGAGTCAATGACGAACCCTAGTCTGTTGCGTGCCAAACCCTTATTCATTCATATATGTGGTGTACACGCAGTTGGGTGTGTAAAGCTATTGACAGTTGAATGCTCTAATTTGTGAACTGTGCAGTTAAATTCCCCGCCGGTCTAGTTGATCCACTCTAAAATATCTGAATTTCTTCTCATAATTGTATATATACATCCGAAACAAAACCAAGATTTTTAGTTCCTGTCGTCAAAGTTGGAGCATCCCATGGATTAGTACTAATCTATTGCCTTGAAGGCAGATAATGACGGTCCAGGTTATTTGTGTTTATTCACACTCTTAACTCGGGCTGGTTCCGAGCCATTAGATTTCTAGGATATATCTGATAACTGAAACCGTGGTTGTTCGGTACAACTTAAGTTGGACTTTGGGCACAAAACTAAAATAAAATGAAAGTCTTGTCCCATTGAAGTCTTTGAGATAGTTGAATTTTTTATATGTTTATACATTTTTTTTAGTAATGTTATATTTTTATATCTCAATTTCGGCGTCCTTGGCATTTTGCATCATTTCACCTACTTTGCTTCAGACTGAAACGCTTGTGCATCCAAACTCTTACTAGTCTCTTGTTTCAGTGTATGAATCTTGCAAACTGGGCACTCATTCGCCTCAAAATATAGGCCAGATGGATTCAGGCTCTGGGAAGTTATCATCATCAGGGTTCGTTCTAATTGATTGCCCTCAATCTATGAAGATAGAAAGTGGCGGCACATCTTTTATGGGCTCAATAAGTGATTATCTCTTAGCTTTATCCAGTGGTTGGGATTTAAAGAGCTTCCTTAAATCTCTTTCGGATGTTATAAAGACTCTTAGAATCAGTTTGAATTCTACAATACATCAGAAAGAAGGCAATACTTGTCCTACCACTGTAAGTGTGATGTTTCCTTCTCCCTCTTTACATAAGTTGATTTTGTATTTATCAGGGGTAATTCTAAAGGAAGGTGTTAACTGTTAAGTTTTAATTCTTAGCTGTAATGGTTGATGTTCCGTTTTTTTTTTTTTTTTTTGGCATTGTTAGAACTTGCTGTTTTAGGCCTTCATTGAAATAGTTTAAATCACCTAGCCTCCATTTTCCTCGATAGAAAACTTAGAACAGAATGGTTCCGTCCATGTGAAATCAGAAAAACTGGGCTACAAAGTGAGGATCTAAGATAATAATTGAGAAACAACCGGATACTCTGTTTTTGGAGTCAGACCTAGGAGGATGAGTAACCAACCCCACTTTCAATCTAATATTATTTCAAATTCAAGTTTGACCTGAAATCAAGCTTTGTGGAACAGGTTATATACGTGGTTTGCCCCTTTCCTGAGCCTGTTGCTGTTTTGCAAACTCTGGTGGAGTCTTCCACTGCTCTTGGATCAATCAGCCTTTCTTTAGAGAAGGAGAGGAGATCCCTTTTACGCAGCCAAGTTGGCAAAGCTCTAAGCTGCTCAGCAGCTGCAGATGAAACCTCAATATCAAATGTATTAGCACTTTCAGGGTTCAGCATCCCTAAACTGGTTCTGCAAATTGTAACTGTTGAATCCATCCTTAGGATCAGCAGCCCAGCGCTAAACGAACTCGTCCTTCTGAAAGAGATTGCTTTCACCGTTTACAATAAAGCTCGACGTATAGCACGTTCACCGGGTAGTGACGCTCAATCATTGTCTGGCTCCACAGGTAGATCTCAATCTGCACTGATGCAAATTAGTTCTCCTCCTATTCAGGGAATGTGGAAAGACTGTGTTACTCCTCGAATTTCAGGATCCTCCCTAACAAGAGAGGGTGAGCTTGATGCTGGCTTGAGATCGTGGGATAATTCCTGGCAAACATCAAGGGGAGGAGTATTAAGCTGTGATCCGATCAGATCTGGAGACAATTCTATTCCCGATGCTTGTATGAGATATGCATTCGAACCACTCTTTATACTGGCAGAGCCTGGATCTATCGAGCTGGGGATTTCACCGACAGTTCTTGGTAATGGAGTAACAGAGTCTTTGCGGTCATCTGCTGATGAGAATAGTGGCGTCTTTATGCAGACTTCAACTTCATCAGGGTGTGCTGACTCTGCAGGAGTTAGTCCTTTACTGCATGGGTCAGAGGCTGATGGTTTTGGACCTAGTCATCCAAAAACTCCAAGTCTTCATTGTTGTTATGGGTGGACAGAGGATTGGCGTTGGCTTGTTTGTGTTTGGACAGATTCTAGAGGAGAATTGCTTGACAGTCATATATTTCCATTTGGTGGTATCAGTAGTCGTCAAGACACCAAAGGTCTCCAATGCATTTTTGTTCAAGTCTTGCAACAAGGTTGCCAGATACTATCTGGTCCTTCCTCTGATATTGGAGCCATCAAGCCTAGAGATATTGTGATTACACGCATTGGATGCTTTTACGAGCTTGAACGTCAAGGTACAGCAATCTTTTCAAATTTACTGCTATTCATCCTTTCTTCTAATTTGGCAGTTGGTATTTTTTCCAAGTCTTCTGATGTCTGATTGGTATGCGTTGTTATTACATGCAGAGTGGCAAAAAGCCATTTACTCAGTTGGTGGGAATGAAGTTAAGAAGTGGCCTCTGCAACTACGCCATGCTTTGCCTGATGGTGTGTCTGCAAGTAATAACGGGAGTTCGTTGCATCAACAAGAGATTAGTATGATTCAAGAGAGAACATTACCTTCTTCACCGAGCTCTTCCATGTACAGTCCCCAAACAAAATCTTCCAGCTTCATAAAAGGTGGTTTAGGGCAAACCAATACAAGAAAGCAACTTATGGGAGGACAAGCTGTAATTGACAGCTCAAGGGGGATCTTTCAGTCAGTACAGAGTATTAGCTTGGTGGGAGTTTCAATTGATCACTCCCTTCATCTAATCCTCCAGGCCGATGCATCTTTCACAGGTATTCTTTTGGTTCAATTGCTCCACATGATTCATATTAATCAAAAAGTTTAAGGGTTAGCCTGTGCTTACGTGTGTCATATTTTCTCCCATAAGTTAGTATACACAATAATCAAAGTATAAAAGTATCTCCTGGACGAATTTTAAAGTTTTCTTTCTAGAACTTTTTCGTTCTCGTATAAACGTACGAGTGCCCTGGTTATGATTGTTTTCTCATATCTTGGATACTGACCAAATTCTTGTACCAGTTTGGACTCTTGTACCCACCATAGACCTACTCTGTGGAGTTAGAAATAAGTTTCAACTTAGGGGGGAGGACACCTCATCTTGAACCGTTTCAAGGAAAGATATGGCCCTTGCAAAGTTCTATTTTTCTACAGTACATATGAAAGAACAAAAAACAGTTATAATCCTTGTGAAATTGCAACTGAATTATGTCTAGTGTACGCACCAATAAAAGATGTGCAGGGTATTTTAAGCTCGTTTACTCACAAATTAAAATTTTCAACTGTACAGGAGGAACTGGAGCTCAAGGTGGTGGTAGTGGAGCAGTTTTGCCTAATAGCTACTTGGAGGGTGTCAACCCTGTAAAATCTCTTGGGTCCGCGTCGTCATCCTATGTTCTAATTCCCTCCCCTAGCATGCGTTTTCTGCCTTCTACACCTCTACAGCTTCCGACATGCCTCACCTCTGAATCCCCACCCCTTGCCCATCTTTTACACAGCAAAGGTTCTGCGATTGCTCTGTCAACCTGTTTTGTAGTCTCTAAAGCAGTTCCTTCTATCAGGTCAGATTTGCAGAGTACCATGAAAGAAGAGTGGCCATCAATTTTATCTGTCAGTCTTATAGATTACTATGGGGGTACCAACATGATTCAAGAAAAGATGGCTAAAGGAGGAATTACTAAGCATAGCAGAAATCTGAGTTCAGATTCTAGGGACCATGAAATAGAGACCCATTTGATTCTCGAGTCCTTAGCAGCCGAGCTTCATGCTCTTTCATGGATGACAGTAAGCCCAGCTTACCTGGATCGTCGCTCTGCACTTCCATTTCACTGTGATATGGTTCTAAGACTAAGGAGGCTTCTTCATTTTGCCGATAAGCAACTCCAATGGCCGGATTCGGCACAAGTTTAGGCTCGGCAGGTGGTATCTGTAATTTTGGACCAAACTGTACAGGGTATCTTGGATGTTCATGTTCCTTGTAGTTGGCTCTTGTGGTTCTCAACTGAATTGAAGCTGGGAATGATCACTTGAAGTGCCTAGTTGTACTAGTAGAATGTCTGTAATCTATTATTTTGTGTTCTGTAGTCCCCATTATTTTCAGTAGAATGCATAGTGTAGTCTTGTAAAGTTGCAGAATAGTATTACCAATTCATAGAATGCCCATTTCCACCTTTGAGGGTGAATACATAGTTTTCTATTTACAATTTTGTTGTGTTTCAGAGTGCAGGAGTAATTCAACAAACCGGTACGTTAATTCATCTAAAACTGGTACGTCAAGTCATCTAAAGTAACTATAATAAAATGAAACGAGGAAGTCACATAACTGCAAGTAGGTAACCATATTTAAGCTTAAAATTTAGCTTGATCTCTTGTTTTTAAGGTAAAACGAGAGTCTGAAGGATGGTGCTGTTGTTGCTAGAATATTGCTCATTGTGGGAAAGCCATTCAATCAAGTACTATCCTGTTATACATTGACACGTAACAACTGTCTAAATGAAACCGACAAATTTCCCACCGAACTGGTGATGTATTTTTTTTTTGGGCGTTTCCTTTATATACTCCCTAGAAATAGTAACGGTACCCCGTTAGGTAGTTAAGTTGGTTATAATTTGTTTATCATGAAATTTGTTGAGTTATTTGAAGTTTTTGATATCTATACCCCTCTAAAATTTGTTGCGGATCGCAGTATAGAGAAACCAAAGGTAACTCAATTTATCATATTGTTTAATTGTTCTCAAGATTGGACGGTTCAAACCTATTCTCACTATTACTTTGTGCAGACATGACACAAGCAGAAAACAAATATTTGCTTCTTCATTAAAACTTGCACCAAGAGAAGTCTGATCACAATGTCTCAAAATTTGCTTCTTCATTGAAAAATAACTTGCTTTTTAAAAAAACAAGACAATTTCAAACAGATGTTACAATATACTTGAACTAAGTAGCTTGAGCTTCACTATTGCAATAACACAAGATAGTAATAGGAAGAGAGCATAAATTTGGTTTCCACCAAACTTAGGAAGCAGTTACAACTGGAGAAATGAGTGGATGGGAATGATCAGTCTTACTAACAACGCTAACAAACAACAGAGACTCAAGCCTTATATAGAAGGCTGAGATAGATTACAGGATAGGCTGTCAAAGACAGTTGGACTAGACTGACAGACAAGCAAGAGACGTACGGAACAGACACATAGTGAATAACACACTCGTACTATCCCCCCTCAAGCTGTGGCAGTGGATGAACACAAAGCTTGTTACGCAGAAATTCAAATTTCTCTGCAGATAGTCCCTTAATAAAAACATCAGCCACCAACTGAGTAGTCGAAACATAGTGAAGACGAAGGGCTTTGGACTGAACTAACTCTCTGATGAAGTGAAAATCGATTGCAACATGCTTCATACGACTATGCATTGTTGGATTTTAAGCCACAGAAATTGAGCTTTTGTTGTCACAACCAAGAGTGGGTGAGGAAGAAAGAAAGACATTAAAGTCTTTGAGTAACTGACAGACCCAGAGAACTTCAGCAGCTGTATGAGCCAAGGAGCGATACTCTGCTTCTGTGGAACTCCGAGCAACAGTAGGTTGCTTTTTAGAAGACCAGGAAATCGGAGAACCACCAAAAAACACACAGAAGCCACTGGTAGATCGTCTATCATCTTGATTACCAGCCTAGTCAGAGTCAGAGTAGGATGACAAAGCTGTTAAACCTTGTTGAAGCACAATTCCAAAATCCAGAGTTCCTTTGAGATATCTCAGTATTCTCTTTGCTGCTACAAGATGCACTGTAGTAGGATGGCTCATGTGTTGACAAACCTGATTCACAGCATAATAAATCTTTGGCCTAGTCCAAGTCACATATTGGAGAGCACCAACAAGAGATCTATAATCTGAAGCATCAGCTAAGGGTTCACCATCATGTTTGCTCATTTTAGTGTTAGCAATGTCTGGGGAAGAACAAGGTTTAGCATCTAGAATATTAGTTCTTTTTAAGAGATTAAGAATATACTTAGTCTGAGAGAGATGCATTGCAGTTGCACTTTTTTTAATTTCTTAGCCCAAGAAATAGTGAATGTTGCCTAAGTCCTTAACTGGAAAAGATGCAGAAAGTTGGGATATAACCTGATTGCAAGTAGTAGCTGAGGAACCAATGATGAGGATATCATCAACATAGATAAGAATGATGATGCTTATCTATGTTGATGATAACTGATCCATGCTTGAAGGTAAAAAGAGAAGTATCTGTCTGTGAAGCTTCAAATCCAAGAGAAAGAAGATACTCCATGAGCTTTTCATACCAAGCTCTTGGAGCCCGTTTAAGACCATAGATGGATTTATGAAGTCTACATACATAATCTGGTTTGTCAGGATCTTGAAATCCTGGAGGCTGAGACATGTAGACAACTTCTTTGAGATCCCCTTGAAGGAAAGCATTGCTAATGTCAAGCTGTTTAACATGCCAGCTATTATGAACAGCAAGAGCTAAAGCAAGTCTAATAGTAGTTGGTTTAGCAACTGGACTAAAAGTTTCTTCATAGTCTATACCCTCTTGTTGATGATAGCCTTTTGCAACAAGTCTTGATTTAAATCTATCAACAGTACCATCAGGATTATGTTTTATTTTGAACACCCATTTGCAGCCAACTTAGTTTTGTGAAGGATGATGAGGTTCAAGTGTCCAAGTACCAGCATTTTTGAGAGCTGTACATTCAGTGACTAAGGAATTGAGCCATTTAGGATGTCTTTTTGCCTGAGCAACAGATTTGGGAACAAAATCTTCCGTTGGAGCAAGTAAACAAGCAGGCACTGGATATTTGGATGAAAATAAAGCTTTTGGTGGTTTTGGTTTAAAAATACCTCTTTTGCCCCTTGTAGTCATTGAATGAGTATTAATGACAGGATCTCTTGACAATGATGGTATAGTTGATGAAGAAGAAGCATCTATAGTGGAGGAATTCTCTTGAACTGAGCTAGTATTTGGTGCAGTAACTGTTGTAGTAGCAGTAGAAGGAGCATCTGTAGTAGAGAGATTCTCTGGAACTGAAATAATACTTGGAGCAGTAACAGCTGAAGTAGTAGAAGAATCATGGGAGCTATTAATGAAATCCTGTGAATGCAGCTGAGAGCTTTGAAAAGTAATATTTGACACATTAGAGATTCTCTGAGTTAGAGCAGGAAAATGTGTTTCACTGAAAGTAACATGTCTTGAGATAAACACTTTGCCAGAACAAGGTTCAAGACATCTATAACCTTTCTGAGATGAAGAGTATCCAATGAAAATACACAGTTTACTTCTAGGCTCCAATTTGGAGTGTGTATAAGGCTTAAGCCATGGATAGCAGTCACACCCAAAAGCTCTCAAAGTAGTATAGTTTGGAGTAGTCCAATAAAGCTTCTAATAAGGAGACTTAAAAGATATGGAAGCTATTGGCAGTCTGTTGATTAAGTAGTTAGCTGTTTGTAGAGCATCTACCCAGTAGCAATCTTGTAAATTTGACTGGATGAGTAAAGTTCTACAAATACCAAGTAAATGTTTGTATTTACTTTCAGCAACTCCATTCTGCTCGGGAGTGTATGCACATCAATATTGATGCTCAACACCATGAATGGCTAGATATTTGCTAAGTTCATTGTTAATGAATTCTCCTCCTCCATCAGTCCTAATAACTTTGATCTTCAAATCAAAATAGTTCTCAACTTGTAATTTAAAGGTATTGAAGATAGTTATGAAATCTGACTTTCTTATTAAAGGAAATACCCAACAATACTTGTTGTAATCATTTATGATGTTATAATAGTATGTAAATCCATTACAAGAAGTAACAGGACAAGGTCCCCAAAGATCCATGTGCAATAATTGCAATGGTTATGAGGATTCTGAACTAGAAATGGAAAAGGGAAGTTTATGAGCTCTTCCTAACTGGCAGTCTTTACAAACAAAAGACTTAGAGATAAACATAAGACTAATAGGAAATAGATGACTAATTCTCTGCATTGACTGAAACGATGGATGTCCAAGCCTCATGTGAAGGAGATGTGGTGAAACTTGAACTGCAGATAGGGTTGTAAATGGATGAGTTGAGTCCACTGAAGTTGAAGATGGAGTTGTTGTGGATGCTAAGTGAATAGGATATAATCCATTACTACTCTACCCTTGGAAAACATTCCTCCCAGATTTGAGATCCTTCGCAAAGAAGTTATCACCCTCAAATGTTATACTGTAGTTATTATCTCTTGTAAACTGACAGTAATTTATGAGATGCAGATGGAACATGAAAAATAGCTGGTGGTTTAACAGAATTAGAGTGCAGAAATTTGGTAGAATTATCTATTTATGAAATTGGCATGCATTCACCATTAGCAGTAGTGATTTGTTCACTCCCAGTATATGAATGAAAATCCTGTAAATCTGATGCATCTGAGGTAATATGAGCAGTGGCACCTGAATCACAGTACCATGGATTGTCTCCAAGAACATCAGCTGAAGCCATCATATCATGAATATTTGAGGGAATTGGCCGGCCTTGATAAGCAAAATTCATGCGCTGGTTACACTCAATAGCTGAATGACCAAACTTGAAGCAGATTTGACAAGTAGGTCTATGAGGTCTCACACCAGTTGTAGAAGAAGTAGGTAATGGAGATGGATTAGGTGGTTGAGTAAAAGGATTTGTGGCATAGTTTCTCACAGGAAAGTGAGATGCTAAAGATGTAGAAGGATATGAGTAGTGAGGTCTTAATTGTGGTCTTGATGAGTAGGTAGGTCTTGAGTTATTATGAGTATAAGATCTGTTTGCTCGAAAAGCCGCAAAAGCTTTTGCTTCTTCTGAGTTGATGACATTTTTAGATCTTTCAGATAAGACAATATCTTCACTGAGCAAAAGATTATGTAATTCCCCTAAAGAGACTGGTGGATTTCTAACTCGAATTGATGTAGAAAAAGAATTAAAAGCAGATCCAAGACCATTAAGAACACTTACTATCATTTCAGATTCACAAATTGGTGATCCAGCAGCTGATAAAGAATAAAAAATCTTCTTGATTTCATTTAGGTAATTGATCATAGTATTGTTACCTTGCTTGATGGATGAAAGCTTTGTTCTGAGTTGAATGATGTGTGTAGAAGAGATTGCAGCAAATCTCTGTTCAATAGATTGCCAAAGATCATATGATGTAGTAGGACCAGCAACATATGAGATTACACTTTCTAAAATAGTCGACTGAATCCATAAGATGAGAGTTTGATCTTCTTCATTCCACTTGATCCACGCAGGATTGATAGTTTCTTCAGGAGCAGCATTTCTTTGAGCATAAACAAACTTATTTGGACACCGTTTTGATCCATCAATATAACCAAGAACGTTGTATCGTTTGAATAAAGGGAGAATAAGTGCTTTCCAGGTAAGAAAATATGATCTTGAAGTTTAGATGGAACTATACTAGAAATTGTATTTAGAGGTACCTTAGTAATACTTGATTCCATGTCGAATCAAGAAAAAGAATCGAGATTTTCAGAAGCTTTGTTTTGCAGGTTTAATGGCAGAAGCAAGAAAAAGGTGATCAGGCCCAGATCGGCTCTGATACCATGGAGAAATGAGTGGATGAGAAAGATCAGTCTTACTAACACACTAACAAACAACAGAGACTCAAGCCTTATATAGAAGGCTGAGATAACCTTATATAGAAGGCTGAGATAGATTACAGGACAGGATGTCAAAGACAGTTGGACTAGACTGACAGACAAGCAAGAGACGTACGGAACAGTACAAATAAAACCTGTAATACCCGTCTCAGGTAAACTAAACTAAAGGCATACAAAGAAAGGATTAATACAGACACATAGTGAATAATACACTCGTACTAACAACTAGCCATTTGCTTTAAAATAAGAAATCTGAGAACCATTTTTTCTTCCATTTCCTGCTACCATGAATGCTTTGATTTGTCTCAACACATCTAATTCCAAAGATGGAACTAACATCCCGCACTCATTCTTTTGACCGTAAATACATCAGAACCCATCACTCGATAGCTAGGCTAGGTGTAGCAATTTAAACGACAACGTAAGGTGATTGCAATCGAGAGGGAGGGATAAAAGTAACCAAGTGGTAGGAGTCTTATGAACTTGGGGAAGAAATGTGGGCTAGCATTTGACTGTCAGGGCTAGAATACTTGGACGGTGGTTTGGGATTAATGAGAAAATAAAGCAAAATTGCTTATACCATTTAACTTAACCATTAATCTTTGTATCCATCAACAAATCACCATATGCTTTAAAACCCTCATGTAACTAATTTGTTTTTCACAGAAATTAACCCTAGGGTTTACAACAACAGAACATAATGCGATTCTTTTATATTTAGACTTGCATCTTTGTTCGTATCAGCGTGTTGAATGTTTATCTTCATTTTATCTATCTGCTCTGCTGCCTCTGTTCGGGGTATAAAGATTTTACAGATCCAATGGGGTAGGTAGATAATTTGTTTGGGTATACAGATAAAGGGTTACCATTAGTAGTTTTAGGGGTACATAAAGGAATGCCCAATTTTTATGATAACTCTCCATTTGAGCCCTAAAACTGCATTACTGTTAATTAGGACCAACCTACAGAATTATTTTGTCGTTTTTGTTTTGAGAGAATGCTTCAAGGAGAAGGAAAAAACAAACAAAAAGTATACACAGCATGCCGTTGCCAGCCTTTCACTTAATTTCGGTGGTCCCCACGTCACTTAAGATTGCATTTTGCTTCCAAACAAAGCCTTGGTTCAACAACCCACCCTACCCATGAGCTGCAGCTAAACCATTGGCACCACCCATAAACCTAACACGTGTCGAACGCCAATATGATATTAGACGAGTTAATTAACAAGATACGCTAATTAATTAAGTAGTATCAACAATACAACCCTACCACGTTCTTTCTTTCTTCTTCTGTTACACCATCACTATCATACAGAAGAATTACAGACGGACTACACAAAAATATCTCAAGCCAGTTGGTGGTTCTACTGTAACCAACCAGTTTGGAAAACACTGACTGCGAACCCTATTTTCAAATTCATCTAAACCATCTAAAATGTTTTACCCAACAGAATTGTTTATCACACCAACGGTCGAAAATGCATTAACTTTTTCTAAACTTTCAAACGAACTACATTCTTTTCCTTTTTTCTTTTTAATGAATCAAACATAACAGCATTCATGGAAATGTACAGAACTCAGGACTCTGTGATGAAAAGCACCAAATTGATGTCAATTGACTGACTCTAGTCAATAGGGTTTAATTTTAGGCCTTCAGGAATGCAGCTTTAATCAAAAATATTCAGTCAGGCATTTCATCAAACAAATCTACCATACCAAGTGTAGATTGATGAGGAGACATCCATACTTTGTACATTGTTAATGAAATGAAACCCCAAGGATAATGATTTGATAGACAAAGATTAAAAAGAGATTCAAGATCCATAATAATGAAAATAAGATTTTATTACTAAATAAAACGAATTACATATCATCCATCATCATCATAATCGTCATAATATAATACATCATACCCCATTCCTCCCACATCATCATACACAAACCACACCCAAAGCAACAACTCCCATGAAATCCAATAACAAAAACCCCATCAAATAAATCATATTTAAAAAATTAAATGAAAGACATCCACATCCTCATCTTCAACCAAAACCCCTTCCAAGTCTTCAAATCTACAAAGATCTAATCTTCAGTAGAGATTCAAGTGAAAAATGAGTAAATGAGTAAGAGAAGAAGAGAGATAGAGGAAGAAAGAAAGAAATATATTTTCCTAACTAATAAAGTTGGTTGATGATGATCTAGAAAAGTAATCCAAAAACAAGAGCTGTTAACGAAGCGAAAACAGCAGGAACGAAAGAAGTAGCATCAGAAGTAGGACTTGGTGCAGGTGCATCAGCAGCTGCAACGTTCTGGACTGATGAAGCAGCCATGACCATGAAGATCATTGCAATGAACACTCTCATCTTCAATGTAGATTCCATTTCGTTAGAATTTAGGTCTCTGCGAGACCTCTTAAGGAGGATGAGGAGAAAGTGAAAAGAGAGAGCTTGCAGAAACGCTAAAGACTGAGAGAAAAAGAAAAGAGTACTTCTGTTTTTTTTAGTGGAAGGAAGAAATGGGAGGAGTTTAAGGGTTTTATAAACAGATATTTACGGGCAGTCTGACCGTAGTTTGTGACCGTTTCGTTTTAGGTTTTTTTGTTTAGGTGCCCGTTGTAGACAGGTTGTCTTCCTTACTTTGTGCCATACAGCTGTCAAATAATTTATGTTAAATTTCTACGTGGGTCCTTGTAACTTTTTTTTCTTCGAAGTTATAACCACCTACCAACTCTATACTACTTTTCTACACCTACTCGGAATTTTGTAGAATACGCCATGGTGAATTTGTGTTCAAGTACTATTCAGTGGGCTTAGATTTTGTCCGGCTGCAAAACTGCGGCCTTCTAGATATTATTAACCGGCAATTAACTAGTGCTTTGTGCTGTCATCAAACGCCTAAATCAATGATTAACTAAGACGGTCTTAACTAATTGTGCTGTTACCGAAAGCTTTTTTTTTAGTATAGTTTACTGGTTTTGTGATTATGGAAATAGCTTTCCGACGTACACTAACTTTCCAGGAGGCAGTTCCAAAACACGCTATATTCTTAGCTTAGAGAGTAGTAGACTAGCCAACGGTTGTAAAATTTTGGAACTTGGTTTCTTAATGCGAAATTGTTAGAAAGTACGCGTGTTTCCGTCGCTTTGGACCTTAATTTTCCCTTTTTGATAGGCTAGTTGAAAGGTAAACGAGTCAGTGCAAAGAAGGCCGTGTGGTTTGGTTGATGGAAACTAATCACCCAGCTTTGAACGTGTCTAATGTATTTGCCGTGTTGGTTGGTTGAAAATAATCACCTATTTTGCAAACACGTCTAACGTATTCGAGACGACGCTTTAGACTGAAAACGCTGACTGTATCAGGGTTTCAGGGTGCGGGATATTAATAGCCTAATTCTTTCAATGGAAACGATTTGCGTAAAGGTGCTGCTATTGCGCAGTCTGAAACTTCATCTCTTATTAGATGGAAGTTCCTTGGAGACTATTTCTTTCACCTTTTGATGGAGGGGGACAATGGCCGACCTCTCCTATTTTGTCAATGTGTATGTTTTGAGTCTTAGACTACTGTAGTTGTCTCCGATTAGGAATTGAATCAAACACGGTTACTATGTTATTTTGTTTCTCGATTCTTATTTTTGTATTGTCCACCACTGTAGTGCCAAAGTGTACGTTACGATGTTAATATTAAACAGACGAAAAGAAAATTCGTGGTACAAATACGAAACGCAAATAAAAAAAATTAGTTAAATGGTAAAAGTCTAGGTAGAAACACACCACCACTCCTAATAGTGCGTTTCTATTTCAGCTGTCACATCATCCATTTAGGTACTGCTGAAACTGTTCATCACTAAATGCACCAATGCTTAACCTTTTTTAGTTCAGAAAAGTAATCCAAAGGCAGTTGCAGCCAACGAAGCGAAGACAACAGGAGCAAATGCGACTGCATCCGAGGTAGGGCTTGGTGCAGGTGCATCAGCAGCAGTGACACTCTGAATGGATAAGGCAGCCATGACCATGGCAATTACTGCAACCAAAACTCTCATCTTCACTGCCTCCATTCTTCTCTATGTAGATTTTGTGAAATTCTAGGATGATTGCTCTTGAATACAACGAGGAATATTGCAAGAGCAGTAGATATAAATGGCAGTCAGTATGGAAGGGTTTTATATAAGAAAAAAGAAAAACAAATTGGTATGTAATGATGCTGCCCCATATGACCGTTTGAGACTTGGAGCATAACAAGGATAATCGTTCGCACATGCGGGTAGGGTCTCTAAACGGCGCCAGACAGTTGTCCAATTATCACACTTCAGGTCCTACATTCCCTAACACCACCGCTTTCTGGTCTGTCTTTTTTTTTTATCGACTCTATTTAAACTACTTAAAGAGTTAAAGTACAGTGACTGCTGTTTTCTGGTGCAACTAGGTCTAGCTCATATAAAGAAAACTCTAGAGAGGCGATAGAATCGGCGATTAGCTCGGTCATGGAATCGGTCTACTGAGTCATCAAATTTTTCAAATCTAACTCTAAATCTTTGTCTGTTCTTATGTAAATTAATATTTGGGCCAATTATAAAGTGGTCATACTTTTTTAATTTCGGTTACAAAATGATCATACTTCTGAATTTTGTTGACAAAATGATCATCAGCCATCCGACTTAACAGTTTTAGAAAAAACGGTCCCATTTTTTTACCTGATTACCCTTCTCTTCTCAAGTAGCTCATCCACAGTTAACCATACACATATTGTACCATTTAGACCCTGGGTCTGGAATGGTGAACCTTTACGATCCAACAATTTGTCACATTCTGAGTGCCATGTACTAGTACTTCCACAGCAGCAGCAGCCATTTGGTTCATTTCAACCTGCATCGAAATCACAGAAGCAACAACAACTAGCAGCTTGGTTTATTTCCACCTTCAATGACATCTTCAAAACCAGCAGCAACAACATTTTCAACCCCCCACCCCCACCCCACCACCACAACCCACACACACACCATTTGGTCCACTACCACCTCCATCAACATCTTCAAAACTACCACAGCAGCAGCGGCTGCGGCTAACAACTTTCTCCATTTCTGCCTCCTTTAACATCTTCAAAACCACCACAACAATTTGGTCAATTTTCACCTCCATCAACATCTTCAAAACCACCATATTAAATCAGTTAACAAAGGAAAAGAATCCAAAAATCATTATCTTATAAGAAAATCTCATTTTAACATCATCAACCCATATAGCTTTCCATCACCACCACCAGCAAGAACAGTGAAACAAAAACAAACAACCATTTTAACATAAATCATGAAGTTGATGTAACCAAAGAATATTAACAGGAAAACCTAACTATCATACTAAACACCATTTCACACAAATTTAAATTTTCACTATTATGCAACTACGTTTGAGCGAAAATTTAAAAACTGAAATTAGGGTTTTTGGAAAAATCCCAAAATTGAAATTAAGTTTCTTTTAAAAAAATATCCTCAAACTGAAATTACGATTGCTGAAAAGGTACCCAAATTAAAAACGATTCAAACTGCTTGAAATGGTGAAGAACAATCACATGTTTACATTTCCTGATATTTTCTGTCTCCAATTTTCAGTTTTTCTCTAAGTAAAATCAATAACAACCAGTTTTGCTCTTTGAATTTTTCATAAAAACAGAAACAACCACTAATCCTCATAGTAACAACATCGTCTCTCACTTTCCATCTTAATACGAACATTAAGTCTCCATCTTCAACCAGTTGCAGAGAAAGAAGTTAGAGAGAAACAACGACAGTGAAAATAAGTGAAAAGAAAGAAAAGGCATTATGGGATTAGGTTTTGTTAGATTTCATTTCATCCCATCGAACCGTTGATCCATTCTCGAGAGGTAAACTTTTGCTTGATTTATATTTCAAGGACAAAGAGGTAATTTGGCCAACTCTTTTAACTCTGATTAGTGGACCCGGTCTGAGATAACTCTGAAGTTAACATCCAAGTGACCATTTTGTAAAAGCATTATAGCAGTGTGATCAATTTGTTTATCGGGTGCTAATAGTATGATCATTTCATACATTCCCCTTAATATTTTCTGAATCTTTATCTCCTCTTTATCATGTTCTGATTTCCTTTTTCAGTTTTCTTTGGTTTAATCGATCCTTTATTGATGCCCTAAGTCTTTACTGTTTTCGATCTTTTCAATTCTATTTTAATTCCTGTGTTGTTGTTGTTGTTGTTATGGCTAGCAGGTATTGCTAGGTGGCTGTTGATCCTTCTCTCTGTCAAAGGTTCTTGTTTAAAGGTTGTCCTTTATCCAAAGGTTGTTCTTGCAGATAAGGATAAGCTCTCATGGATACTGGTGAAAGTAAATGTCTGTGCAATATTAAAGAAGGCATTGGTAATACAATTTTATGTAAGCAAATCAAGAATCGACATCAGATCTTACATAATTTGGATTTTTTCATTCAAATTGATCGAGGTGACTGGTTTTCACTGAGAAGATTAACATGTTGCAAGATAAATCATGCAAATGCTCTTTAAATATGTTGGGATCCAGGTTTTTTCAAATTCATCCTTTGAAAGTCCTATCTGTTATTGTTCCTTTTTTTTTTTT
>JAJJMB010008334.1:4980223-5011347 GCA_023531105.1 Papaver atlanticum
TTTTTTTGGTAATGAAGATAACTCTACACATCCATGTAATAGCTTGGCTTTGGAATATATCTATATATATGGTTTTCATTTTACTAAAAATTGCTATCTTTAATGTTTCTTATGTACTGTCTTTAGTAGTTATTCGTAATTCTGCTACAATTTCTTTTTAATGGAATTATCATTAGTTAACAGGTGAAACATGAGTTCGGATAATGAATCTGAAGCAAGCAGTGAAGATGAAGTTGTGGAGTTGGTAGTGAGGTATGTGCTAGAGAAAAACATTGGAAATTGCATTCCAAAGCAGCCGTATCGGACAGACTCATTATCTGGTAAGCAATATGTGTTTAATATACTAAATGAGAATGAAAACCGGTGCCCAGAAATACTTCGGCTAGAGGTCGATGTATTATATGACTTGTGTGATATACTGAGATATCGAGGGTATTTACGTGACACTCTACATGTTGCCGTTGAAGAACAAGTTTGTATATTCTTATATACAATAGGACACAATGAATGTAACAGATTGTTTGCAGATCGGTTTCAACACTCAATGAGACCATATTTCGTCATTTCAAGACCGTTTTTAAAGCCATATGCAGATTTGTGAAAGAAGTTATCAAGCCTCCAGATTTTGGCACTACCCATCTATATATTATGAGTAGGCATGACAAATATTATCCTTGGTTTAAGGTATACTCTTGTGGTATTGCATATTATGAATTTATTTAGGTTTAATTACACAATATTGCTGAATAATTTTATTAATTTTTGTTACTGGCAGGATTGTGTTGGTGCAATCGACGGAACACATATTAGTGCATCGGTTCCAACCGGTACAGCACAAATACCATATCGGGGAAGGAAGACTTTGCCCACCCAAAATGTTATGTGTGTTTGCGATTTTGATATGTGTTTCACTTATGTTTTAGCTGGTTGGGAAGGAACGGCTAATGATGCAAGAATTTTCATGGAAGCAATAAGCGATCCACAATCAAAGTTCCCCCACCCTCCTGAAGGTGAGCCTTCACTATTGTTTAACTTCATTGGTTTAATTTTATTCTTATAAAGTTTGGTAGATAACTAGGCGGGCTGAAGCCACCCCCAATCAGAAAAAACTAGTTTACTTAGGCTGTAAATAATAGCCCATTTAAATAAGAGATTAATCTGTAGGATTTGTTCGCACATAGTTTGTAGATATCATGGTGTCACAGTTAGTTTTTACATATACGAACGAAACAAAGGATTACATAGTTGCAGGTGTTGGTGTATGTGTATGTGTTGGTCTAGGTAGTGTATATCAGTTTTTACTCACTGAGTTTTATTATTTGGACAGGAAAATACTATGTGGTTGACTCTGGATACTCTAATATGCTGGGATATTTAGCTCCATATAGAGGGGAGCGATACCATCTCAATGCTTATCAAGGAAACAGAGTACCTTCTAGCGCAAGGGAAAAATTTAACCATGCACACTCGTCGTTGCGTAATGTGATTGAATGGTGTTTTGGTGTACTCAAAGCTCGCTTTCCTATTTTGAAGATGATGCCGTCTTACAGCTTGCGTAAGCAAAGGAATATCGTTATAGCTTCATG
This sequence comes from Papaver atlanticum, assembly GCA_023531105.1. Classification (NCBI taxonomy): domain Eukaryota; kingdom Viridiplantae; phylum Streptophyta; class Magnoliopsida; order Ranunculales; family Papaveraceae; genus Papaver; species Papaver atlanticum. Next base: position 4,981,810 of record JAJJMB010008334.1, read on the forward strand.
CGTGATACATAATTTTATTAGAAAACACGCTATTACAGACGGTTTATTCATCGAATATGGAATTGACGATATGATTATCGAAGGTAAAGGGCCAAGTGATATTTATGAAACTGGGACTTACGCCAATTTATCTGCTAGTGAGGCTCAAAAAAGACGACGTGACATGGATTCTTACCGAGATGGGGTTCGCCTAGGCATGTCCATGTATTACTACCGTCTTCCATTATGAAAAATGTGTAAACTTCCGTAATTTTAAACCATCCCATACTAGTACAAATGCAAAATGATTATGCTTGGTATATTTATGGGTTATAAAAAATTTCTTTTTCAAGGATTACTGCAATACTGCTGTTATTTATGTGTTATATATTTTTCTTTTTAAGGATTACACTTTTGTTCAAGGATTCACCTACCAACCATGAATGAGTACAAGCTATAAGAAAAAGGAAGAGTAGTTCGTTTATATCAGAGGAACAAGAACAAACAAACAATAATCTTACAATGATACAAAATTTTTGCCTTTTGCTTTGGTTATGTTGACAAACTTACTTATTGACTTTTTTACTTAAAAGTCATGCAATTGCCAAGCTAACTTATCTACTTTTTAGCTTTTGAGAAGTCCTTCTAATTTCTACTTCTGTATCCAAACAGGTTATTACCTTTCCATCGTGACTTTTTAGTGCGTCGCCCCAGTATTACTGAAACTTAAAATTCGTCATTGTGTCAAAAGACTCAAAACACAGTAGGTTGAAAAATCTTTGTGCTTTTTCCATTTAAATTCTTCAAATCGAAGGAAATCAATTACACGCCAATAAAAAATTACCTGGTAAATGTGTTTAGCATGTAAGGAGAAATCCTTTTCAAAAATGGAAAAGAAAATAATCTAATTTGGTTCATTGATTTGGCTGTACAAGTATACTTTTGATGAGCGTGCAACCGGTTGGAATTATGTGGGCAACAACGTCTTCATCTAAGGGTCCGTTTGGCATGTCAAAATTGGAGGAGGTAGTGCAGTCCACGGGTGTAGTCAAGGGCTGCATTCCCTATTTAAGTGTTTGGCATACCCAAATACACGACATAGGAACTACCTCAGTTGTTCAACGACCTCCAAACGTGTAATTCGAATGCAGACCTCTCTCACCCTGGGTATTCAATGTTGCCCTCTATTACATCGGTCAAACTACGCCTGACTTTTCTTTTTTGTTAACAGATCTCGTGAAACTTCTTTTTCCTTGATAACTTCATCATCTCTTTTTCTAATCCACTCTATCTCCTGCACCACGTTCCGTCATGATTCTCTCTCACACACTCTGGTTTCAGGGATGAAGTTTTTTTCATCATCTCTTTTTCTAATCATACTTGCCTCAACTACTCAGTATCTCACAATACCCATATTAAATTTACAATACGTATTGAAAACCCTAAAAAATTTGGGGAAAAGATACATAATTTCGTGGGGAAAATTAACCATATTTTTTATCAGTAAAATTAGCCATATCCTTTTCATCATCAGATCTAGCTCGGGTGTCTTGAGTTATGGGATCAACTGTCATCTAAAAATCCCAATAAAGAACAGTACTAAACCCTAGCAGTTGTGTGTTGCAATTTTGTGATTTTGGGTTTTTTTCATATCGATTTTGGTGATGGATTTTGATGAACATGGGACATGTTTTGTTTTATTCCAGATATTTTGATTTGCCTTTGAATTCTTCCATATCCCTTCTTTAGCTGCTGCTTATATTTTTTTTACTATCTTTCTTTCGTGATATTCATAAAGATGAAGTAGTATGATACGAACTGTGCCAAACACATAAACTGTAATACGGGTGGTTTGTATGTCGGTGTATTTGAACTCCCTGCAGTTGAAACTACCTAGTAGTAGCAAAAACTGTGTGCCAAACGGACCCTAATTGGTTTTGGGCGGACCGTCCCAGGCCATATTTGCAAGTAGCATATAAGACTGGTTTTAGGCGGACCGTCCCCGGTGAAATTGGCGATAAGGGTTTTCTGGTTAAAATTAACCCGGGACTTGATTGGAATTGATAGCTCAAGACACAAACTAGAACTGCAGAACAATATCTTAGAATCAGTCCTATATATTGCGGACAACAAGAGGATTCATATTTTCAGTTGTTTCCTAGAAGTGATCAAAAAGGTTGTAGCTGTTTCCCAGGATAACATTTTCCTGCTAATGGTTGAGCTTAAAAATTCTCTAATGCTACAATTAAGTTGCTATCCTAAGAACAATCAAATCGCCCGGCAATAAATTGCAAGATAATTAAAAGCTATTTATGGAACCAAACAAATATATTTATTGATTTTTTTTGAGATCTACAACCAATAAGTTTTGGATTTACATCAAATTGATATTATCAGAGCGAATCCAATACTCATCAACCTCAACCTCAAAAACTGAGATTGAAGTCGAAATGCATTTTCTTCACTCCTCAAATAATTAGATCACAAAATAAAAATGGAAAGTAAAACGAAACAAACCCATCATCAAACCCCTAATAGAAATTCAGATGCAGAATCCGTCTCCTCCGATAAATCAAATTTAGAAAAGGTATCCGATGGCAACTGCGGCCATTGAAGCAAAGACAGCAGGAGCGAATGAGGTTGCATCAGAAGTAGGGCTAGGTGCTGGTGCATCAGCAGCAGCAACATTTTGGACAGCCGAAGCAGCCATGACCAAAGCAGAAACTGCAACCAAAACTCTCATCTTCATTGAGGCCATTTGAAAGATATGGATTTATTTGGAGTTCTGCAAATTTCTCTTTTGGAATACAAAGGAAGATTTGTATTGCAAAGAGAGAAAGTTGCAGATGTTGGGAGGAAGATGATGAGAATTGGAAGAGCTTTTATAAAAGGGAATATGAGAGGGAATTACGGGCAGTTATTGCGAATAGGAATCTGCCCGTAAAGATCGCTTGGTATTTTACTATTTCTGAGGGTTATGTGTCCGTTGTTTGACAGAGCATGTTTTTATTCTTGTGGTGCCAAACAGCTGTTGGACTTATCATCATTTTCAAAATTTCATATTAAAAAAGAATAAATTGGTTTTGAGCAGTCTTTCTCGTAGAGATGTGCAACAACTCAAAATCAAGGTTTATAACTTAAAATCTGAATAATTCGAAACAGAAACAAGTTATGCTTATGCTTACCCATGATTAAGTGTTTCGGTAGCACGTTGGAAAACCGTGAGATGCACTCGTCACTTGTCGTGTTTGATAAATGACGGTGACGGGTTTGCATTCGAGTTTAATCCGGGAGCATATCAGCTGAATAAGTGCGCATTTGGCATTTGCGTCATACTGTCTTGTGGGCTTCCAAGTTCCAATGCAGACTGTCTAGGCAAGCTTCCATCGTTTAGAGCTTCTCCAATGGAATATATGTGATTGGAAAAATCCTTCATTTCTCCTAAAATATGTTTCCAACCCTAACCTATTTGACTAACATGTAAATGATACGGCATATTTTTACATAGACATCCTTTTGCTCAACCTCTTGTTTCAGAGGTTCACCAAGAGGATGTCTATCCATCCTAATCAGCATTTTTTAATTAAAATTCTAATATGTGTTGTCTTCATGATTTGTTTTCTTCTTCTCATCTTTTGATTCCCCTTTCTTTCTCTCCATTGAGACAACGGAATTTGTAACTTTAGTAGCAAACTTTTTAATTACCAGACAAAGAAAAAAAGAAAAGAAAAGTGATACGGTTGTTAATCAAAAATCAAAAATTGTTAATATATACATATTAGCCGGTAACAAAATCAAGTGTTCGCAAGGTGGAAAATAATCATGAGGATTAAAATTTTGAAAGTATAAAACCAATCTTGGGTTCTTTTATCATGTATGTTTGTGAATTATGGCCTTATTTATATGTCAAGCTAGTATCTTTGAATGTTTCTACAGAAAGAATTAACACAAATATCAAAGAACAATATGATTGCCATAGAACTGTATATTCACACATTTGGTTTTGTTGTATCCATCCATTGGATAAAATTGTTCTTGGTGATCACTGCCAGAAAATGGGAGTTCAGAAAAGAAGTATTACTTTGCGTACGTATCAACTAGCCGCAGAGATGTTATTATATTTTCTAATAATACTAGATCAAATAAAATCTTTAACCAGAAGACAACTAGGCGACGAAGAAGTTAAAAGATAGATGGGTTGGAGAAAGGATTTTTTTTCCCCTTGTATTTAGGAAAATTGGTTGCCAAATAAGATAAAGGATGTCTTCCTATAATGCCAACGATGAAGCTGACCACATTGAAATGACGAGGGTACCCAAGTACATCACAATCTTTTCGGTTCAACCTATAAGTCCGATACCAAGTGTGATCGTCTATGGACAAAGTTGAAACAATACAACAACAAGGTATACACTTGATAATAGTTATGGTATGAAACCGGTATACTATAGGATCACAATCAAGTGTCTTGGATTAACGTATTAGTGTATTTACTTTTAATTATAGTTGCGGAATGTAAAAGCAAATGACACAACAAGATTTTGTTAACGAGGAAATCTCCCCCGAAACCTAGTCCAGTTTTGAATACTCTCATAATTAAGCCATTATACAAAGAACAAAGCCAACTTCGTATAGTTGAGACCAAGTAATCTACCCCTAGTTACTTAGTTCCCTCAGTATCCCCGCGCCTACAACCATCTGGTAAACGCACGTGAATCCTAAGACAAAAATCACTATCTTGAGTTGCTTTACCGATGTAAAGGCTTAAGCACTCAACTCCTTTTGATCGTCTTCCAAACAGTAAAGGAACAAAGTTGTTAGGTAACTACTCCAATAATCTTTTAAGCAAAGATATGTTGATTTTGTGACAAAGGTTCTTCCGTGTAGACTAGTAAGCTCCTTTGTCGGGTAAGATCAATCCAAATCCGAAATAATCAGATCTAGATTCACAACTATCAAATTCGAATACTGAAGAATACCACCAAATGATAGTTGTCGATCGATATGACTATTTGATCAAATCTACCAAAGATAAATTAGATCTTAGTTGAATCCCAGCCGATCAAGATGTGTGCACAAATATCACGAGATGGGAAAACCAATCAGAAAAATCTTATTCTCTTGAAATCTTCAATGCCTTCTATTGTACCTGGACACCACAAACTTAATTCCACTTATGATCAATCACACACAAAATGGAGTCTGTTAACAATGGATGATCACAAGCTGTCTTCAGATATAAAAACTGTTTTGAAGATCCCGTCAATACTTTGATCTAGTTTGAGTGACCTTATGTTAAAAGATAAGGTTCTCAAGAATAATCAAACTAGGTGCAATCAAAGTTTCAACAACCGTTAGTCAATCAAATCAATAATCGAAAACTAAAATAATAATGCAATTATCTAGTTTCCCACCAACAGTTTTCATAGAGCTTCTTGTTCCAACATAAGTCTTTAAACGAGCGGACGTAAGAGATTTCGCCTAATTAGGGTACTTTCCTTTCCGAATAGTCAGCTCCACCAGAAACAACACGAATGAAGTTTGTCTGGATCTTAGGATAGTTTGTAAGAAATGAAAACTCAACTATTTATAAACCAAGGTTGTTTGGACAACAAGGAAATTCAAAAACGAAAGATTATCAAGATATCCTAATTTCGGTTTTCATATTTCCAACTAATATCCCACCTGTAATTCTGAAATCTCTTTTTAAAAAATATCTAATATTAGTTTAGCACTTAACTAATATAGATTTTCAAGAGATATGTTTTGATTGCTGGAAAATCAAAAACATATAATTCGAAAATCTTAATTAAAAATTTCTCAATATTTCAGTTTGGGATCACCTTGAGTATCAAGAATTATCATTGAACAATCAATAATAAGAATTATGTACATATTCAAATACTGTCGACATCTAGAATTTTCCTATTTAGCAAGCCCTAATTTCAAACTCACATAAAAATGTAAAGTAATATGTGAATGTTGAAAATCGGTTTTGCTCTTGGGACCGGTTCTACCATGACTCCCAACATAGGTAGGGATCGGTTCTACCAAGTCTTCTAATATAGGTAGGGATCGGTTCTACCATGATTACCAACAATAGCTAGGATCTTTTCTTCCAAGATTTTGAATATAGGTAAGGATCGGTTCTACCAAGACTCCCAACAAAAGCTAGGATCAGTTTTACCATATATCCTAAAGCAGGTCGGGACCAGTTCTACCTTGACTCTCAACATAAGTTAAAATCAGTTCTACCTGAATTCCCACCCTAGGTTCGAATTGGTCATCCAATAGATCTTCATAGAAAACCGGACCAAAACACCTATAAATTCTTTTCGATTACGAAACAAGTTCGTATATTTACTTCCTCTAAACTTATGTAGTGAAACATAGTTTCCTAGGATGAAATCACATATATATCCAATACACAATCAAGTAACAAGTTACATAGATTATGTCGATGTCCATTTACGAAGTTCAAAAGATAAACGTTATACTTCATAATTCAATATATTTCCTTGATACTTTGATCATACTACTATAACCAAGTCTAATACTAGAGTATTAAATATAATCTCTCATGCTATGTTTTGAATCTTAAACTACTTGGAAGTAACGATAGGAATGGAAACAAGTCAAGTCAGTATCACTAACCTCAAGTTGAAGGATGATGTCTTCGTTATAGTCAATACGTCTTCACGTTCTTCAGGTCTTCAAGGTAATACTTGTATGTCCCAACCTAAATGAAGTTAACTCTAGTAATTTTAATCAAGCGAGTCTAATTGAGTTTTGATACTAAAATATGACAACCAACCATGACATACAAACACTTAGTGGGTTCAACCGAGCAATGCTCTAACACACGTTACTATTGGAGAAGCTCTTAGTACTCCTACTATAGTTAACTTGTCCTCTGAAAGATGCTAGGTTGACCGGGCTCGTGGAATGTATCGTGAAAGATCCAATGGTGATTTTTCCTACATTTTAGTATCGGGATGGGTGAGTGTATAAGTCGGTCCTACACTTTCTCTCACACGATTCACTACCAGAGATAAATCCCATGGTACACTAGGATTTTTCATTATATCATACCTTAACCAAAAATTATACTTGTCAACGGTACTTATCGGAATAAATATGGTGTATACCGTATTCGTATCCGGTAAGGATTATTGGATACCCAACGGATATTTAAAAATTATTTCCGTATCCATTCCAATCATAATTTTGGGTAGCCGATGATATCCGGTAATACCCAATAGTATTTTGTGATAATAAAAATAATTCAAATACTTTTTTTAGCTTTTTCATACGTTTCATAAATTACAAACGAACAAAGAAACCCTTAGGAAATTCAATTAAATAAAACAAAATGAATTGATCAAATGCAAAAAAAATCACAACATAAATTATTACATTAAATTAGATTTAACAAAACTTAAATATTTTCTACCAGAATTGAAAATTTCTCCGCTTTTCTCAAAACCAATAAAACTAGTTGTGTTCTTGTTCTTCCATAACATTCGCCTTCACATACTGCCAAGTTAACAACTAAATATAAATTCAATTTTTTTTTTTTTGCATATGCATTCTTTACCTATAGGATAATGCCTTTTCCGTATCAATTTCATTAAAGTAAGAGTATCGATAAGATATCCATATATGATATTCGTCATCTGAAATTTCGGATAATATCCAAAATGTTCGAACGAACTCGGATGGATATCGAATATTCAGTTATCCATTGACAGTTTCACCCAAATTTTTATTCACAAACCCATTCTCATGTACATAATCTATAAGGTGTAGGGTTATGTAACTTTTATATCCTCTCTTATATATCTACTAGTCAGCAGTCCCAAAAAGCTAAACTAATAAATAAAATCATTTTGTTTCAAACTAAACGAGATTTCTAATGAGCTGTAATTAAGTGCGATATCATCGGCGTATATGAATGATGATATAATTAATGAATAGTTTCTTAAGTGACCACACATTATATATATAATTTGAGAACAACTTAGAGCTTGGTTGAAAGTTGAACAATGTTCCAATTCTATAGCTTCTGGCCCCACTTGAGAGAATATAAACCAATAAGATTCGTGGGTTTATAAATCTTTTCAGTATTTTATACCGCACACGAGATAGGATAGGTGATCAATACCCACTTATATACGATATGAAACTTTTCTATAGCATCGATGATGAATGTCATTTTTTTTTGTAAAATTTAGAATGTCATGCCGGTACCACATTCTTGATTTAGTCTACTAAAGTCAGTTTCAGACTAGATTAGGTTTAAGAAGTAGAGTATGGGATCAAATCTATCTTGAAGACTGAAGATTGAAGACTCACGAAGACATCTATGCAGAACTTCATTAAAGGTTAGTAACAAATACTTGATTCTCTTGTTTATTCTACCTCTCTATATATTGAAATAAAGTGCTCATTCGTTGGAACAATTCCTATGATGGTAAATACACTTTGTATATACGATCAAGGAGTTTTGAGCCTAAGGATTTAGTGAGAATAACCATTGACCTTGGAAATGTCTCCATGTTATAGTGAATAAAAAATATAAAACCAACGAGCCAAGAATCACTCAATTCCGAGTTATAACGAAGAAGTTATGAGTGATTTACGAAAACTGACAAATGTGTCGCTAAAGGTTGATTTCGTGAATATGAAATTATACACGAACTTTTAGCAACAATTAGTGAAATAAAACCATAAATAAGTTACTAAAGGTCTATTTTAGTCAAGTACTTGTGTTTCCTTTCCTAGACAAGGTGGATTTGTTTTTAAGCAACCCAGGCTTGATCATTCACTATAAATAGATGTTTTACGTACATAACAACACAAACTATGGAAAATTGTGTTGTGTTGAATAAGGTTGTTTTTACACATATTTGTTAATCATGAACAAGAGTGAGATTCTAAAAAAATCTACTTGGGGATCGTAAAGCATAGGCAAGCTATCATAGTTACTAATGAATAATAATTGTCTGCAACTTCAAATTAAGTACCCCGCCTTTCATATAACGAGAGATTTATCGAGAACGTTTGGTATGTTGTTTTCACATAAATCTAAAATATTTGATTTCCTTACTCTTCTGCACTTGATGATATGGGCGATTTAATAAATAAATTGGGATATATGATAATTTAACTTAAGGTGAGACTATATGAATGGTCCATGTAGTGATCTACACTACAAAAGGGTTGAGACTTCAGTGAGAAGAGGATCTAAATCCAGAGAAGTAGTGAAAATGAAGAAGAAAGGAAGAAGAAGAAGATAAGACTGAGACAAGAGAAGAAAAATATGACTCATTCAATTAACATGAGAATCTAAAGAAGAAAGTACATGCTAAATAATAGTCTACTACTCACGCATAACTTGTGAGTAAAATAAGCTAAGTACACCTGATACTAGATAAGGGCCACCAAGGGCAGACACACTACTAGGGTGTATGACAGTCAAAAACCTGAAATTTGTTACTTCATACAGATTTGAGTCTCAAAACCTGAAATTTTATACTTAATGCAGGTTTGGGTTTGTAGATGTAAAGTTTTCCTCATCAAGATGATTTGAACAGCTTTGCTTGACTCATTGTTACCCAAATATGCACAAGAAATATTCAAGCTATGATTATAAAGGGAGTGGTGTGAGTAAGAGTGTTACTATTCCAAAAATATTAATAAAATCAACTGAAACACGCCTATAGTGCATATTCATGTATGTTTTAATAACGCTAAACAAGATTCCGGATTGCAACCGCATTCCATCAGATTTAACCGTCCATTTCATTTTAACCTAATTTCCATTCAAATTTGAAAATCCTCAAAAGACCAATTAGCCAATACTAATCCTTATAATCCTTTAACTTTTGTAATTAAAAAATATATATACAAAATACATCATAAGTATATTTCAGTAAGAACTGTGGGCCTCTTATTCTACATTCATGATTGGATAGGTCCCCTCGTAAACCTACACTGTGGAGTCGGGTTATAATAATTAAAATCTTCTTATATATTCTAGACTTTGAGAGTGAAAACGCAGGGGTACCAAGCACACCACCAGATTTTTCGTTTGGCAACCTGTATGGACAAAACTTAATACAGTTGCAAGTAGACCAACTGAATGATCCTTGATAATATGCATATATAGTTTATATCGCCAACATCTACTCAATCAGTATGTATATAGAAACAGATTCCCTGAACTTTATTGTTAAGCAGAGTACTTGGACAATCTCAATAATCGATATCCAAGATCAATCTAGTCGTATCCAAATAATTCAATCGGAATTCTGCCAAATAACTAAACTTGTTATCTATATTTCAAGATACGAATTCTACGTATTTACTTAGATTGAGTACGTACAAACCTGTGTAAATCCAAATATAAATATAAACAATATAATGCGGAAAAGGAAAAACACAAGACACCAAAAGTTTTGTTAACAAGGAAACCGCAATAGCATAAAAACCCCGGAAACTCGTCCAGATTTGAACACCAAACTGTATTAAGCCGTTACAGACACTAGCCTACTATCAGACTTTAGACTGGAATGTAGTTGAGACCGAATCAACCCTCCAAGCGATTCTGTTACAGTCGCGCTCCTTATGTCCCATGAACCTCGCAAGGCTCTACGCAATTGATTCCCTTAGATGACGTCCTTTACATCCTAAGAGTTGCCTCAGCCGAAGTGAAGACTCTTGATGCCAATCTGCCTCTAATAGATAAGCCTATTTGATTTTCGTTTATAACAAAGATCAAGGTTATGAAATCTGTTTATAATAGACAGAGCTAAAAACCTCACAAATCCGGAACTTACGACTCTCGAAGAGCACTTTAGATTCTTAATCACCTCTCAAGAAAAATCTTCAAAAGATCATGTAAGATCAGTTTTCGGATATCTATCTTAAGAAATCACAAAGTCTGAGAAGAAGAAAACTTTGTGATTACTATCTATCTTTACTGAAAGAGATTACGAAAACCTCGATAACAAAGAAGAAAGATCAGGATATAGGAACTATCAAGGTAAAGATAGTCGGACCTGGCTTCACGAATCCCCAAAACGAAGTCTTTTAGTCATAGACCTAATTATGTTTCTCAGAGGAAACCTAGGTCTATAGAGGACGACTCTAGAATTAACAAGGACACAAAGTGTCAGGGATTGATTTTCCCATTTGAAAGAGCATCTCTATTTATAGATTTCAAAGACCAGGGGTTACATAGAATACAAGCCAACTGTGACGACGGATCGGAGAATCTGGACTTCCAACGAACCGGATTTCATCCCGCTAGGCAAGCTCCGACTCCCTGAAATGCCACTCAAGTTAAAAAAAAAATTATGTTCATTGATAAAATCCCTATCTCAGTAGGTAACAATCGTTTCTTACCGAACAAAAAACTTGAGGTCTTGCTAAACAGAATCTCATTGGTCTTAAGGTTAGAATTCTATGAGCATATGTCCCATACCATAATACTCTTAAAATTCCACAAGAGTTCCGATTTCCAAACAGATGGCCAGTTGCCAAAATTAACAGTGGCCAATTGCCCAAAATTAACAGACGGCCAATTGCCAAAATAAACAGACGGCCAATTGCCAAAATTAACAGAGGCCAATTTCCTAAATTAACAGACGGCCAATTGCCAAAATAAACAGACGGCCAATTGCCAAAATAAACAGACGGCCAACTACCAAAATTAACGAAGGCCAATTGCCAAAAATTAACAGACAGGCAATTGCCAAAATAAACAAACGGCCAGTTGCCGAAATTAACGAAGGCCAATTGCCCAAAATTAACAGACGACCAATTGTCAAAATAAACAGACGGCCAGTTGCCGAAATTAATAGACGGCCAATTTCCAAAATTAAGGTAGTTATGGTTACCAGCCATCATTGGCCAGTTGCCTATGATATATACTTGCCAAGATTGCAATAATCTCCGAATAGGTGGTATGAACTGTCGAAGCAGCAATCAGCACTTTAAGATGATATGAACAATCTTGTAGATTTGCGCTGAACTGCATAACGGCTGCCTACGTACCCTCTCCGTTTCTCGAAGGGATCAAGCACGACCGTAGTTTGTCTATTTTTGTTTAGATAGTATGAGCTACCCACTGTAGCAACTATCTCATATCAACTATCAAGTAAACTGATACTGTTTAGCATTTTATCATTTAACAAGATATTACGCAATTTCCACGGTGTCAACTAATTAATAAGAAATCAATTTCTGAAAATATAAATTACACTAACCATTCCAAACTTGGCTCCATGAAAATTATAAAGGAGTGACCAGAACTATTTGTTTTTCTATGCACTTAACTGCAAGCTTCCTTACTTTGTCACTATACAATTCAGATTCTATTCAGTGCCGTAGCAGACCACAGGAAAACGGGGGGAAATGACATGCATGCTTATCTAATCCAATAAGCTAGCTCTCTAGAAACAAAACAAATTGCAGTTCAATGTGCTGTCCAGCCACTTTGTTAGCATGGCAAGTAGTATGATCTAATGAACATTTCAGTAGTAGTTTGACAGAGAAAAGAACACCGAAAACTGTTAAGTCCTTTCGATGTATCAAACAAAAAAATGATGATAAACCCAACCACAATCGCAAGCACTCAACGACACCTACCCATGCATCAGTTGAAAAGCTTAGCCAGTTTCAAACTAGGTTATCAAATCACTAAGAAATTAATTCATTACTGCTGCTCAACATAAATTGAATGTATACAGTTCCAATTCATTCAATAGCAGTTATACCTAACCACTATCTTAACATGATAAACGTTATATCATGGCTGACATATAAAACTGTAGTACTTTCTCAAGAAGAGCTAATAAGAATAAGAGTGAATCTACTAACCTCATGTCAAAAGTCAAACACATATATACAAACATACGTCTTTCTCATAAATAAGGAATTACGTGTCTTAAATTAAATGTAATGACTACAACCCATTCTTCAACAAGTTTATGGTTTCAAGAATATGTTCCCACATGGTATGAACTTATAGAATTTGAATGAATCCTCATAACACTAACCCGATTCTAAAATAAGTAGTTTTTAACATTTCTCAGAAATTCAACCAAGAAGTGGAAACAATAATCAACCAATAACCAAGGAATTGAAATACCCATCTTCATAGCTTAACCACACAAACAATTTCATTAAAGTTAGATTTCCAAATCAGATGAGGTCATTCTCATAACAAATAGAAAATGAGTACTTGCATCAAGGTACTATAAAATTCAGTCACAATGTTCATGTGTTTTCGACAACTAAACATGCTTAGTTTCTCCTAGAATTAGTATCATACCTTAACAACACTAAACCACATAACATGTGAAAAATTCAGCTTAATACAATAACCATATATAACGAGGTAAAGTCGAATAAACGAGCTGTAGTACAAAACACAGCCACAGTTTATTCAACTTCTGCAGTAGTTAACTTTATCCGATTGCCTTGAAATTTTTACAAAAGACTTATCACACAAGGTAAAACAACATATACCTCAAACTAACGGTTCAATTAGAATATATTAACATTAGATGTCGACTGCTTTCAGAGTCGTCATACAGAATTCAGTCCTGATTATCCCACTCTTTGGGGGTACCTATAGTAATCAGAACCTCATGAAAATTTTACAGTAGGTTACTTATATATACATAAACGACATACTAAAAATTCAGCTTCATCCGATTTACATATAATGAGACACACCAAGTGCAAGTAGGTTGTCCAGAATTTTAACCAGCAGAAGGCAGTCACGATAAGTTTATTTGTTTTAGCACTTAACTATTTCTGATCTTCTTCAAATTTTGAGAGTACTTTTATGACTGTAGGAAGAACAACATAATGAAAATTCATAACATTCCAATGGATGGAATTCAAGATATCGATACAACAGCAAACATACATTCTAGGGTTTATGCATACAAGAGATCCAAGCACGAATTGATCATGAGAAATTACAATAATGAAATCAATTTTTCTTTTTGAGCAATTCATGATGATAATAATAATATAACTAACTCATCTATTTACAAATAACATGGGTTATAATAAAAATCTCCAATTCCACAACATGAACCCATAATTCTCAAATACCTCAAATCAAAGTTTCATGTGAGTAAAATTCATGAATTAGTTTCATACAACATAAAATCACCCTGATTTCTACCAACCTATTTCATTTATTTGACAATGGAATCAATTTATATCAAAACCCCCAAAATTCTAACATGAAACCCACTTGGGTAGAAAAATAAAACAAAGGAGATTCCTACCTTGTTAAGCCAATTCCATTGCCAAGAATCAACAATTCCATCTACCAAACCCTAGACTTGTACTTTCTTAGAGAGAAATAATGGCATCCAAGGGGAGTAGAAGTAGAAAGCTTCCTGATTGCACATGATTCCATACTCAACACAAACAACATAAGCATTCAAATAAATCACTAAGACATATTAATCTCTCACAACTCATTTCTTGTTCTTAGAGTTTTTGAAAAGAAAAGGGAGAAAACATTTTCAAGAGAAGAAAATAAGGAGATTCAGAAAAGATCCTCCCCCGTTTCTTCAAAATTGTGTTTTAAGCTAAACACGATTTGCATGTCTTTAGCTAAGCCACGTGTGGAAAATTTAAGGGGAGAGCCAAGACATGTGTCTAGCTCCATGCATAGCTATTTAAGCACCCCCAGAGTTTGACATAAGGCAGACTTCCTATTTCAGCACAAACAATTATCACACAAGCAACATAAAAGTGTTACTAACACTTTTGAGTGTTCGAGTTGCAGGCATTCTAAGTACAAAATCTGACTAATGGGTTCTGTTAAACCCGAGAAAGACTTTGAGGTCTTACACCAAGGTAACTTGAGAATCAAGCAAACACTTTTAGGTCTTGAAAATACAATAAAATAGTATACACTAGGAACCGGTTCTGGAACCGTGTATAATGATTGTTCAGTTTTGCAAGCATGCCAAAGAACTAAAGTAATTTGATGTTCATTTAAACACCTAAAAATTTAATTATGATGCACGCACATAAGTATTTGAGTGATCAATGAAGTCTTAGAAATGTTTGAGAGAATTCTAGCAACGCTAAACATATTTAAAAATTAAGTCTTTTAGCATATGCTAAAATCTTAAACTGTGACGATTGGTACAATGGGTCGTGAACCAGATTCGCCAACCCTACAAGATTACCGAACTCAGTTGACCATAGTTCGTGAACCGGTTTTGTCAATTGCTAGCCTATAATATCAACTTTCAAAATTCAGTTCACAATGTTTGATGAACCAGGTTCGAGAATTTTCCATAACTGGACTTGCGGTTTGCGAACTGGTTCGCCAACCCTTATATATTTCCGAAACTTAGATATCTATGGTTTGCGAACTGGTTCGCTAACCTACCCTGGGCAGAAATATCAGATAGTTCTATATTTATCTCTTATGATGTTTGAAACATTCCTGCGTGATGAAATCATTTGCGTGGAAAATTTTCAATTGATCCACAAATTAATTCACACAATAAATTGTTTAGACTAATATTGTTAAGGATTGTTGAGCATCTTTGCTTAGAATCATATTTTGAGATTTTTAACAAGACATGCTTGACTCGAAACTTCTTTTTTTGTAAATCTACTTGAAGTCATACGACATCTTCTTAAAAAGATAGAATGGTAAGATAGTGAGTAAAATATAATGGTTCAGTCTCCACATACATGATACAGAAGTACTCCAAATGCCTTAGTCGATCTTCATCCTTCAAGGGTGATGTCGGTATTCAATTATCCAATTCTAACCTAGTCCGAGACTTGACTTAGTAGACTAGAAATCAATATATAGTTTTGATCATCTAACATTGACAACAAGCTTGAGATAGCAAAACTTGTGGGTTAAACCGAGTAAAGCTCTAACAGAGAGGTTAGGATAACATATGTTTAGGTTGTTCTATCGTTATCTCTGTAGGTCATCTGGCAGTGGTTTTTCATAGATATTGTTATATGGATGCAATATCCGGGGAGGTGAGTTGGAGTAGTCTTCTGCTCCGTGTTGCGTATAAAAGATGTTTAATTTTTTTTTCTTTAGTGGAACTGTGAAGCATGTTAGTGATTATTTGAATATTGTAATGGTACCCATTGAGCACCGTTTGGATGATGTGCTCACTCGTTTCCACTTAGTTTTCAGTTTCAGAAGAGATGGTGCACACAAAGATATATGTTTTCTTAGCCTAAAGCTTAAGTGATCTTGTGATATATGTGAATCCCTTTAGGTTTGTTTATTTTGTAAAACACAAATATGTCTATGTTATTTATATAACTATTGAGATATTTCATTTACAATTAACTGAGTGTTGGGTTAAGCTTTGTATAATCTTTATTTCTGTCATTACCATAATTGATTATGATCCTTAATGCCTCAGTTTGTAGTTAATCTCTTAAATTACTCAGTAGCTTAATTTTGAGGAGTTACAGATATCACTATCACTTAATCTACAAGGTCTCTAAGCGTGTAAATACATACTGGTAGTGCAAACCTATATCTGTAATTGAGACAAGAAATCTTCCCAGACAGTTCTACCAAATTCCTGATCTGTCTCTACACTCCTCTTTCCCATTCATAGGAGTAAAATGTTGATCATATAGATGTCGGAAAAATAAATTTCTAGCTAATCCACGCCCGCCAACAAAGCTGTGGCGTCCATAAAATCCTTTGAAAGGACATTGATATAGTGTATCGGCTTGTGAATCAAGTTGTGTAAACGAGTCTTGAGATGTAGAAGAAGATCAAGTTATGGGCATAATGGATACATGGAAAAACCCTAGAATCTGCAACTGCAATAATTATCACTGTAAAATTGGAGAGAATGTGAGAAAATAGTATCGAATGGTACCAAAAGGCAAGAAGAGTCGAAAGGGAAAATATTGAAGGAAAATCCAATGACGGATTCCAACAGAAAGGAGAAGAAAAAAAAATGGGTTTTCAATCGCCCATAAATTACCTCTTATTATTATTATTATTATAAAAAAATCTTTTGTTGATGAACGAAAAGTGTATTTACAAGAAATCGTCTGGAAATCTTTTATTGTTATTGCCATTATTATTATTACTAAAGTGTTTTTTTTTAATTATTATTGGATTGGATAAAGAGTATTTTTACAAGAAACTAGTTAGAATTCTAGCAAGCCGAGCTCCAACATCGTACTACATTAGTTGAACAGGTTGACGTGCTAGCCTACCAGCGATCCCGATGAGGAACCATCCAAGGGAGCCGAGGCAGATATGGAGGTTGATTATGTCGTAAGGGGGGCAATCTAACTCTACCTCCCATGTCAAATTCTGTAGTATTATGCCATCCGGGACTCGGACCTGGGACTTCCTGGAGCGCATCAAATCTCTGAGGAACGTGGATGACTAGCTGAGCTAGCTACCCGATTTTATCTTTATATTTTTGTTTTTTTGAACAAGTTTTCGTGCTAGCATACCGGTGAGCCTCATGAGAAACCAGCCAAGGGAGATGAAGCGGATAGGGGACTGATTATATCGCAAGGAGGAAAGCTAACTCTACCTTTCATGTCAAATTCTGCAGTATTGCGCCATCGGTGGTTCGAATCTGGGACCACCTGGAGCGCATCAAACCTGTGATGACCAGATGAGCTAGCTACCCGTCATTATTATTATTATCATGGACTGTTCTTTTTTATTATTTTTTCATTATTATACTCACTTGATTGAGTACTCGTACCACAATAGTTGAACAGGTTGTCGTGCTAGCCTACCAATGATAAAATGAACAAATTCCCTGGTTCATTTAACTTGGTTTCTGAATAAAACTATTAAGGGCTGGCAACCCCTAAAAAAAGAACGAAGAGCCTGATATAACCAACTTTTCAATTGTGAATAAAACATATGGATGGTCAAAAGTCCATTGTTTACTGAAAACCAAGGAGTGTCACAATATGTATAGCCTTATACCCAAAGGTCACGATCACATAACCAAAACTAATCTTTTCACTCACAACTGTTCACATAGAGTTGAAGCCATGCTTCGCGATCAAAAGTCACTTACGAACAGACACTTTTTCACTATAAAACATGATAGTTTGTTGATATTGTGCGAACAAGCCTTGCTATTCCTTCAACGCATTACTAGACACAACAATTATAATGGTAAATATCAGGAATCACCAACTTACGGAGAATGACGGATCGGTGATTCTGATATTTGCCCGTGGAGGACGAGCCGTTACCAGAGAGGAGATCAGAGATTACTTTCGTTCGTACGTGTTAATTTATTACTATATTACCAGTGTCAACGAAGTACCACTTCTACATTATTATCCCTTCTGAAATTTGTTGATTACTAATCTTTCCGCAAAATATATTTTATCAGATGTGTAGGAACTACGGGGATGATTGTGTGAAATCTATAAGACTAAACTATCGTGCACCATGTCGAACTCCGCTCTCTGCCAGGGTGTTTTTTTATTCGATGTCCACTGTCGAATCTGTCCTACATGGCCAAGGCTATGTTTTACTGGTGATTAATGGCACTCTTGTTAGTGTGAGAGCAAACGCAAGACGACCCCAACCAATTGATGTTGCTGCTGCTGGTTCACCTCCTCCTGCACCTGCAACCCCGGAGCCTGAGGAATAACACCATTATGAGTGCTGTCTAGTCTATTTTTGTGTTATCTACTGACTACCAAATGAAGTAATTTGGTAGTTGGTCAAATAAATTATTGTCATTAGCCTGTTTCAGTATGTAAGCCAGGCTAAAACCTTATTTATGATATTCCAGTTGATGATTACTGCTACTGTTTCCTTGCATTACTTATCTCTTACCGTACTCTAGTATGTCGTTCGCCTCCAATTGTTATTCTAGTTCGTTGCCGACACGCTTGTTGCTTCTCTGTGAGCAACATTTGCCTCCGAATCTATGTAATTTATTTTCTTTTCTTCTCTTTGGTTTTCTGTCAACTTCTTAGGGAAATCTAGTATCATCATTCTCCTGAATTGGTCTTTTATTCCCCGCAATGATTCTCCGTGAGGCTGAATTATGGTCTGACTGGTTCATAAATATGCCCTCGGCTTTATTTTTCGCGCCCAGTGGATATAAAGTGAATACCAGCCTGAAAAGTCAGTTTCAGAAATTTGGTTACTTATTTGTATATTTCTTCTTCCTGTAGGACATTGCTGAAACGCCATATATGCAACTCTGAAGCTCATAACAAATTTGTCAAACCATTTGTGTATTCATCATTGCATCAATTTTTTTTTTTTTTTTTTTTTGTGTATTCATTATGCAAATTACAAAATCACTAAGGTAATACCGAAATAGAGATGGCTAACAAGATTAATGGCTATGAGTTTTAAATTCCATTAGGCTTCTTCATGTACATCTTTTCAATGGTCATATATTGAAGAGGCTGTAAGGATTAGTAGCAGATACTAGTATAGTAGGCTGCCTGTATCATTTTAGTGTCTGTAGTTGGTTAACTGTACCTGTCAGGTGTGACAGTTAGTGCCAGATAGTATATGCCAGCCTGTCTGTACAGACTCATCTGTACGGACTCTTTCTTGTTCTGTTATATAGAGATAGTATCAATCTCTATTGGTCTTGTAACTCATTTTCTTGTTTTCAATCCAATACCATTTCTCCATGGTATCAGAGCCGATGAGGACCTGATAACCTTTTCTTTTTCTATCATGTTTTCCGCCATTAAAACTCGGTATTTTTCTTCCTGTTTTTCTTTTGATTCATCATGGAATCAAACATTTCTAAAGTTCCTTTAAACACAATTGCAAATATTGTTCATTACAAACTTCAAGATCACAATTTCATTACCTGGAAATCTTTACAACTTCCCTTGTTTCAGAAATTCAAGGTTCTAGGTTTCATAGATGGGTCTATTCCTTTTCCAAATAAGTACATCTATGCTAGAGTTGGAGGTCAGCCTGAAGATACAATAAATCCCGATTTCATTCACTGGAATGTGGAATGATGAAGATCAAACTTTCCTTCTCTGGATCCAGTCTACAATCTCAGATATAGCGTTCTTCCTTATAGTTGGTCCAACTACATCATTTGAGTTATGGAAAGCTATTGAAGAAAGATTTGCTGCTACATCAACAACTCATGCATACAACTTCGCACTAAACTTTCCAATCTCAAAAGTGGTAATACTCCTGTTATTAGTTTCCTGAGTAAGATCAACAAAATCACAGATTCCCTTGCTGCTGCTGGATCTGCTGTTAATGATAGTGAAATTCTTGTTTGTTTACTTAATGGTCTCAATTCAAGCTTTGATTCTTTCTCTACTTCTATTAGAGTTCGTAATACACCAGTTAATATAGGAGAATTTTATAATTTGTTAATTAGTGAGGAAATTGTATTCCAAGAAAGGTCAAAATCTTTTGTTCATCATGATGAATCAAAGGCTTTTGCTGCTTTTAGACCAAATAAACCTTTCTTTCAATCTTATCGCCATTATCCTCCTAATTCTTACTATCATCCAAGATCTCCATCGTCATTTCGATCTTCATCACCTATGTCTTCATCATCAAGACCTCCAACACTATCTGCTTCATCTATTCCTATGAAGACTTCATCCACCAATTCATATTAGGCTTCTACTTTAAATTCATCTAGATACTCTAAGCCAATTGTATGTCAGATCTGCTTCAAAGCTATACATTCTGCTATTGAATGTAATAAAATGATGAATTTCTCGTATCAAGGAAGGCCTATTCTTCAGAATCTACATGCTATGATGGCTACAGGTGCAACAAATCATATTATGTTTCGGATCTAACTGATTATCATTTTTATAATGGAAATGAGCAAATTTCTACTGCAAATGCTGAAGGTATGCATATCTCAAATATTGGTAATTCTTCTAAGTTCCTATTACATAATACTGTTTCATTACCTGGTATACTTCATGTGCCTTCAGCTTCTCCTAAGTTGTTATCTGTTCATCAGTATACTGCTGACAATCAGTGTAGTATAACTTTTGAGGGTGATGATTTTTATATGAAGGATCTTAACTCTGGGAAGAGAATTTTCCAAGGGCATAGTAAGAATGGACTTTATCCAATGCCTCTAGTGTATAAAGCCACCTCTACACCTTCATCTTCATCATGTTTTGCTTCTTCTTCTCCAAGATTAGTTCAGTCTGCTATCAAGGTTTCTCCTAGTTTGCTTTATATGCGCTTTGGTCATCCTTTATTTCAATCCCTCAAAGAATAAGTCTATAAATATTGACATTGCTAAGAGTCCTATCTTTGTAGTCATTGTAAGTTGGGTAGGTCTCACAAATTACTATTTGCTATGTCTACATCAGTATCTGACAAACCATTGCAACTCTTGCATATGGATTTGTGGGGACCAAGTCATGTAACTTCCAATAGTGGTTATAACTACTATTGTAATATAATTGATAATTTTAGCAAATATTTTTAGATTTTTCCATTAATGAGAAAGTCAGATTTTGCAGCTGTTTTTAGTGACTTCAAATTACAAGTAGAGAACTCACTTGATCTCAAAATATCAGATGGAGGTGGTGAGTTTATCAATACAGAACTTGGAACCTTATTAACTACTAGTGGAATTGAACATCAATACACATGTCCATATACTCCTGAACAAAATGAAGTAGCAGAATCAAAGCACAGATACTTGGTTGATCTTGGTAGAACATTACTGATCCAGTCTAATTTAGATTATTCTTTTTGGGTTGATGCCTTTAAAACTGCAAATCACTTAATCAACAGATTACCAGCTGCTTCAATATTATTCTTATCACCTTATGAGAAATTATATGGCACTGCTCCTAATTAAAATATTCTTAAGGTGGTTGGTTGTGCATGTTATCCATGGTTGAAGCCTTACACACAACACAAGTTAGAACCCAAAACCAAACTATTCATTTTTATAGGATATGCTACTTCTCAAAAGGGTTACAGATGTTTTGAACCTTACTCAAGAAAGGTATATATCTCCAGACATGTAGAGTTTGATGAGACACATTTTCCAGCTCTTTCTTGTAAATTATTTAGAACATGCAATGTGAATACTACTTCTCATCAATTTTATTCAGATGTTGTTTGTCAGTCACCTACAATGAGCTTCACAGATTCAAACTGTACTTCGTCAACTGATATTCCTCTCTCAAGTACCTCTGAAGTGGTGCCTCCATCCTCATCATCTGCAGATACTTCTATTTATACTTCAGAAGCTATCTCTGAGTCATCCCATCATCTGATATTATTTCAGCAACTATCCCAACCAACAATTAATCACAATATGATTACCATGGGGAAAAAATGGTATTGCTAAACCTAAAACATTTTTTGGTAAGCCAAAGACATTTTTTGTTACTAAACATGCCCTGCCTTCTGCTCTTATGGTTCATGTTACTCCATCAGTTCCCATTTCTTATACTCGGGCTGTAAGCATCCAAAAATGGTTAACAGCTATGCATAATGAGAACCAATCTCTCAAAGATGCAGATACATGGAGTTATGCGCTTCCTTCTCCAGGTCAGAACATTATTGGTTGTAAATGGGTCTTTAAACTGAAGCATAATCCGGAAGGTATTATAGACAGTTATAAAGCAAGACTAGTTGCCAAAGGATACCACTAACATGAGGGTATTGATTATGCAGAAACCTTCAGCCCAGTTGCTAAACCTACTACCATTAGATTGATTCCCTCTCTTGCAGTTCATAATGATTGGATGGTTAAGCAACTTGATGTCAGTAATGCATTTCTAAATGGTGATCTTCAAGAGGATGTTTATATGGCTCAGCCTCCTGGTTTTGTAGATCCCAATAGATATCACCATGTGTGTAAACTCAATAAATCCATTTATGGTCTCAAACAATCATCTAGAGCATATGAAAAGTAGATGGACTCTCTCTTAGCTTTGGATTTTCATCCTTCTCAAGCAGATACTTCTATTTTCATTTACAAGTCTGGAACTCAGGTCACTGCTATTCTCATTTATGTGGATGACATCCTCATTACTGGTTCATCTCCTACATTCTGCAATACTAGTGTAGTACGCTGCCTGTACCATTTTAGTGTGTGTAGTTAGTTAACTGTACCTGTCAGGTGTGACAGTTAGTGCCAAATTGTGTATGCCAGCATGTCTGTACAGACTCTTTCTTGTTCTATTATATAGAGATTGTATCAATCTCTATTGGTCTTGTAATTCATTTTTTGTTTTCAATCCAGTACCATTTCTCCAAAGATCATGGGGTATATCTCCAAAACAAGGCAAAAAACTAGGTTTATTTTGGTTGTGGTGAAAATACCATTGTTCCCATGAGTATCCTTGTGTTGGGTAACAATGCAAATAAAAACTAACATAAGGGTCCTCTCGGTGGTTGTCTGAAAGTGGGGGAACAATGGTTCTTAGTAGTAAAGTGTAAACTGTATTTTGTGTCTTCCCCATAATCATATACGGGTGCCCCTATCTAATACTGCAATAACAGATTTTTACAGATGTAAAAACTATTACATGTAATACCTTTTATGTTTTTGTTGAGTATTACAGTCCGCTAGTGACCCACTATTATTTGTAACAACATATGATTCCTTTTATTAGTGTCTGTAATCTCCTTGTTAATCAATAAGATTGATTTCCTTCTCTCCAACATTTTTCCATGATATCAGAGCTATTCAGAGTCTGATTTCCATTTTATTTTTTGCTTCCACCTTTTCTACTCGGAAATTATCCTTGATTTTGTTTTTTGATTCATCATGGAATCAAATATTTCTAAAGTTCCACTCAATACGATTTCAAACATTATTCAGTTGAAACTTCAAGATCACAATTTCCTGACCTGAAAAGCTTTATTACTTCCATTATTCAAGAAATTCAAGGTTCTTGGATTTATAGATAGATCATATCCTTGTTCTGTTACATACGTATACGCTGCTAAAACTTCATAACCTAGTGACACTATCAATCCAGAATATATTCATTAGATTGAATAAGATCAAACCTTGAATCTTGGGATTCAATCGACTCCTATGTCGCAGGTCCATCAACATTTTATAATTTATGAAAATAAATAAAAGAAAGATATGTTGTTGTTTCATCAACTCATGTTCTTCAATTAAGGATGAACCTAAAGTCACTAAAACAAGGTAATACTTCTCATTTGAATGAAATCAAGAACATATGTGATTCACTTTATATTGCTGGATCTCCAATTGTGATAGTGAGATGGTTGTGTATGTTCTTACTGGTCTTGGATATGCTTTTGGTTCATTTTCTACATCTATTAGAGTTCGGAATACGTCAGTTACTCTAGGTGAACTTCATAATCTTTTGTCGAGTGAGGAGTTTATCTTGACAGATAGATCTAAGAATGTTATTCAACCCGATGAATCTAAAGTTTTTTATTTTTTCTCGACCAACTAGATCCTTTTATATTCCTAATACTAGATTCAATCAATCTCAACAATTCTGTCTGTAAAGATTTCACTCACCTTATAGAATGTGGTGGCTGAATCTAAGCATAAACACTTAGTGGGACTAGGCAAAACATTATTACTTTTTGGGTGGATGCTTTTCGAATAGAAAATCTAATCAACAGATTGCCTGTTACTTGTTTTTCTTTCATTTCTCCTTATAAATCTGTATATGGTTCTTCTCCAGATTACAGGACATTGAGAGTTTTTGAGTGTGCTTACTATCCTTTGGTTACAACTTTATGTTCATTCAAAGGTTGAGCCTAGAAGCAAGTTATGCATATTTATAGGATACCCTCAATCTCACAAGGGGTGTAGATGTTTTGATCCTCAAACTCGAAGAGTCTTTATCTCCAGACATGTGAAAATTGATGAGGTTCATTTTCCAGCACTTGTTTGCAAATTGTTTAGGGTATCTAATACTTCTTCTGCTAAGTTCTTCTATAACAGCAACACTGAAACTATTGATCCTTGTAAAAAAAATTATGACCCTTATACCCTTGTATCTATTATTCTATCAGATACACACACTATGTCAGATACTTTTGTATTCGATCCTTTTCCTGCTGTTAGAGCAATGCTCGGTTGAACCCATAAGTTTTGCTATCTTAAACTTATTGTCAATGGTACTTGAACAAAATTATATCCTTTAGTTTCTAGTCTACTAAAACAAGTCTCAGACTAGGTTTAAAATTTCGTAGTTGAGTATCAGACATAACCCTCGAAGACTGAAGATCGACGAAGACAATTGGAAAACTTCATCAACAAGGTATGTGAAGACTAGACCATTTTATATACTCACTATCTTACCATTCTATCTATTTGAGACTATGTAATATGGTTTCTAGTAGATTTATTGCAGGGAAGAAATTTCGAGTCAAGATTGTCTCGTTAAACATCTCGAAATATTATTCAAGCATTGGATGTTCAAAGGTCCTTAACAATATTAGTTCGAAACAATTTATTGTTCAGGAATTATTTTGTGGATTATTTGAAAATTGTCCAAGCAATGATTTTATCATTTGGCAATGTTTCAAATATCAAAGAAAAATTCAGAACTTCTGTATTTTGACTCAGGGTAGGTTGGCGAACCATCTCGCAAACCATAGACATCTGAGTTCAGAAATACAGGAAGGTTGGCTAACCAGTTCGCAAACCGTAAGTTCGGAACATGACAGTTTACGACCCTGGTTCACAAACCGTGGTGATCTGAATTTTTAATATTAATGTAAAAGGCTAAGCAGTTTGCGAACTCGGTTCACGAACTGTGTTCATCTGAGTTCTCGATCCAAGTAGGGTTGGAGAACCCAGTTTACGAACCGTAACACCCTGACTCGTGAACTGTTGCCTTATTGTTCACGAACTGTTTCACCAACGGTCGAATAAACATTAGCAAATGCTTAAACATTTATTTTTCAAATATGTTTAGCATTGCTATGACTCTCATAAACACCTCTAATATATCATTGGTCACTAAACACTTGTGTATGTGCATCATGATTAGATTCTTAAGTGTTTAAATGAACATCAAATTGCTTATAGTCATAAAACATATTTGCCAAAGCTCATTATACTTGTTTCCATAACCGGACCACTGTGTATATTCTTCTATGTGATTTCAAGACTAATCCTCACATGCTTACTTGAAACCCTAATTATAGTTTCATCTAAATAGAGAAAGTGTTTGTTTGAAACTCACATTGTCTTAGCTTGAATCTAAGCAACCCTCTGTCTTGACTATCTATAAATAGAAATGCTCTTTCAACTGGGAAATTAAATCCCTGACACTTTGTTTCCTAGTTGATAGCTAGAGTCGTCCTATATTAACCTAGGTTTCCTATGAGAAACATAATTAGGTCTACGACTAAAAGACTTCGCTTTGTCCGACTATCTTTTATCTTGATGGTTTGTGCATCCTGATCATGTTGTTCTGTTATCGAGGTTTTCGTAATATCTTTCAGGCAAGATAGAAAGAAATCGCAAAGTTCTCTTTGTCTCATACTTTGTGATTCCTCAAGATAGATATATGAAAACTTCTTCTCTTTGTCTCATACTTTATGATTCCTCAAGATAGATATATTAAAACTTCTCTTAATTGATTAGTTAAAGATTGTTCTTGAGAGGTGGTTAAAGATCCAGGCTTCTCAGTTAACTAAGTATAAGTGTTCCAGATTGCGAGGTTTGCTAGCTTCGTTTATTGCAAATAGATTTCCAAGCCTTGATCTTTGATCTAAAGGGAAATCAAATAGGCTTATCTGTAAGAGGTATATTGGTATCAAAAAATTTCACTTAGGTTGAAGAAACTCTTAGGCTGTAAAGGACTGGCTGAGGGAATCAATTGCGTAGAGCCTTGCGATGTTCAAGAGACATAAGGAGCGTGAATGTAACTGAATCACTTGAAGGGTGGATTCAGTCTCAACAACATTCCAGTCCGAAGTCTGATAGTAGGCTAGTGTATGTAGCGGCTCAATAAAGTTTGGTGTTCAAATCTGGACGAGGTCCCGAGGTTTTTCAGCTATTACGGTTTCCTTGTTAAGAAAACTCCTTGTGTCTTGTGTTTTTCTCTTTCCGTATTATATTGTTTATCTTTATAATTGGATTTACATAAGTAGTACGTATTCAATCTTAGTAGATACATCCATATTAATTGTGATCGATTACGAGACTCGTTCTTATAGAACTTGTATCTTGAAAGATAGATAAAAAGTTTCATGCTTGGCAGAATTCCAATTGAATTATTTGGATACGACTAGATTTATTTGGATATTGATTTTTGGGATCGTCCAAGTATTATTCTTAACAATCAGGTTCACGGATTTTATTGTCTAGACTTTCTGATTGAGAGAGACAGAGATATAAACTCTATATACATATTATCAAGGATCATTAAGTTGGTCTACTTGCATTTGTATTAGGCTTTTTCCATACAGGTTGCCGAACAAAAAAGTTGGTGTTGTACTTGGTGCCCTCTCCTTTTCACCTACAATCACATATGCAACACCCATTTTAGCTTCTTCCTCAGCATTTGATACCGCTCGAATAGTCACATCAACTCACAACATGCAGACAACAGCTAAACGATGGAATCTTTAAACCAAAAGTGTATTTTGCAACTAAATATCCTTTGCCTGGTGCTTTCTCACAAATAATACTCCACAAATACCTACTTCTTATTCTCAAGCTATTAAAGATCCTACGTGGATACTGCCCATGAAGAATGAATACGTTGCACTTAAGGATGCTGGCACTTGGTCACTGATTCCACTAGATCCTTCTCAAAATATAGCTGGCGATAAATGGGTATTCAAAGTGAAGCATAATCCTGATGGTTCTATTTAGAGATATAAAGCTAGACTTATTGCTAAGGTTATCATTATCAACAGGAAGGTATAGATTATGGTGCAACATTTATCCCTATTGCTACACAAACAAGCATCAGGTTGTTCATTCTTTGGATGTTTATCATGATTGGACTGTTAAGCAGCTGGACATTAACAATGCTTTCTTACATGGTGATTTGCAAGAAACTATATATTTGACTCATCCTTTTCGTTTTCAAGATAATGATAATCCTGATTATGTGTGTAAAGTCCATAAATCCATTTATGGCATTAAGCAAGCTCCTAGGGCTTGGTATGAAAAGATCATGGACACCTTGATTGCTTTTGGTTTTACTACTTATTTAGCTGACACTTCTCTGTTTACGCATAAGTCCGGCTCTTGGATCACTATTATCTTAATTTATGTAGATGATATTCTTATCGATGGCTCTTCTAGCTCATTCTGTAATGAAGTCATTACACAGTTGGGTACTATTTTTCCTGTGAAATATTTGGGACCTATACATTATTTCTTAGGTTTTGAGGTTAAAAATAATGCTACTGCATTGCATTTATCTCAGTCAAATAATATTCTGGATCTGCTACAGAATACCAATATGCATGATGGGGGTCAAGCCATGTGCTTCTCCAGCCATTTCAGATACTAAAATGATCGCTACTGATTGATATATTCTTATAGACCCTATAGAATATATGTATCTAGTTGGAGCATTGCAATATTGATAGACGCATTTATGTGTCTATTTTCATCTCTATTGTATATATTATTAGTACCCATTTTTGTACTTATTATGGTGTTTTATGTCTTTGTAGGTATTTTTAGAGAAATAAGCTCTTGCGACGAATTTGGCTCGTAAAGTGGTGTTTTACACCCCAGGATAGAGTACTAAAGGCACCCCAGAAATGCACCTGAAGCACCCCAGAAATACACCGGAGGAACCCCGAAAAAAATGTTGAAAACACCCCAGAAAAAATGTTAAAGGCACCCACCAAAATTACTAAAGGCACCCTAAAAATGGATAAGGGTGCCCCCAAGGCAGCCGAGCTGTTAAAGGCACCCGCGTTTTGGATTCAGGGCACTTCACTTTCATCGTTTGAAAAGAAAATTTTGGCGGGAATTCTGGATTCAAATTTCCAGTTCCTGCGTATTTGATTTTTGGTATTTTGAGGAAGATTCAGTCGGATTTTCATCTTGTTTCGGATATGTACCAGCCTGTTAGATCACAACAGAGGTGGTAAGTGCATTCATTTCAATTAAATCACAGAATCTCATCAAACAGAGGGTGTATTATTCTCGGAATATATTTCTGAAATATTTTGAAAGACACTCATTGATTGGAAGATATATTATCCTGGAATGTTATTCTGCATTGACTGAGGGATATTTGACGCGTAAAGAGATGAACAGAACATTTCATGTCACGCAGAGAAAGAAAATAAGAAATTATTCCCGAGAATAATATTTCTTTACTGTGAAGATTGTTAGGAGTAATTGGCGAGATTTGGAGGAGCTTCTGGGTTATGAATAGCTTCTGGGATGTATAGGAAAAGGGTGGAGAGAATTGGGAGCATTTGGGAGCAGCACAGAATCGGAAAATCGAAGTTGCAGGAAAAACTATTTTTCTGCTGGTGAAGGAGGTACGAAGAACATAAGACCCTAGAAGACCGTCGTTCTTCAACAGTGCCAGTGACGGTATTCCTTTATC
>JAJJMB010008334.1:5017472-5036799 GCA_023531105.1 Papaver atlanticum
CTTTTCTTAGCTTTCAAGCTACCTTGTTCACTATAAATAAAGGGTTCATGAGTGCTACACGTTTTTCATCCCCCTTTGGAAAATTGGTGTATGCTTCATTAGGTTGTTTTCCATGTCTTCTGTTCTCCATGAACAAGGGTGAGATAAAAGTCTTTGTATTGGGGATCACAAAGCCGAGTTGGATTTAATCTTCGTGATTGATCATACAACTTGTAATCTAGGTTTTTCACCTCTTGTCTATTCTAAGGTTTTCTCTTCTGATATAAAACCATTCAAGAGTTGTTGATCATAAACCCTAGGTTTTGATAGATTTCAGTTTCCGATCGTATACCAACACTTGTTAGTCGAAATCGGAAGCTAGAAAGAAAACTTCGATTAAGGTATCTTGTAAAAATCCTTAAGAAGTTTTAAAGAAGATATCTCTATATTTATTCTAGTTGTTCTTGTTGTAGAATAATTAGGTTTCTTTTCCATTATTTAAGAGTATAATAATCCCTAATCTACAAGTTTGTTCTGATATTACTTTTACCTAGTAATTGTTTTTCTCAAAACAAACACAAGATTTCACACCTAAAGGGAAATCGATTCGGTGTTTTGTGAAAACAAAAGATCAAAAAGTATCAACCGTGTTGTTGTATCTTCTGGAGAGAACCTTGTTCTGCTAGAAGATTTTCGGAAATAACTTATAAAGAGAATTTGTGTTATGCTAGAAGTTATACGAGAAGAATTCCTAAAGAGAATCGGTGTTCTGCTAGGAGTTCTACAAGTGCTTGAATACAGCTGAAGCAGGTATTACATCTAGTCCGAATAGGTAGTAGGAAATTGGTGTAACAGCTTATAATCAGTGTGTGTTTATTCTGGACTAGGTCACGGGGTTTTTTCTGCATTTTCGATTTCCTCGTTAACAAAATTTCTGGTGTCTGTGTTATTTCTTTTCCGCATTATATTGTTTATCTTTATAATTGAAATATCACATGTTATGCGTTAATCAATCATCATTGATAAATCCGACCTTGTTTGTTGTCTAGGATTTTGATTGATCTTGGATATTGGTCTTTGGTACCGTCCAAGTATTTCTCACATCAATCAGGCTCATAGATTTCTATTTGTTTGATTTGCTGATTGATTTGAGAAAAAGAGATAAACTCTTTAGTATTATTCTTTGATTGATTTTTTACTCTCGGAATATTATTAAGGTTTAGTCCTTACAGATTGCAAACGAATTATTGGGTGTGGTTGTTATACCCCCGTTTTTTCACAAGTCATACATGATAACTCTATTCGTATGAAGGGTTACATGTTTAACACTATGGAGGACCTTCGCATTCTGAATTATTTCAAGGTTAAGCATAGAGTTTTCCAAGACCTCTAAGTTTATTGAGATCAACTGGTCTCCTTCAGAACAGGGTGAGTTAATGATATGCTGTGATGGTGCATCTCGTGGCAATCCATGCCAAGCTAGTGCAAGGATTTGTTTTAGAGATGCTAGTTCTTCTGTTTTGGGTGCTTTGTGTGTTGGTTTAGGTTGGAAAAAAAACTATATTGCAGAAGTTAGTGCTGTTATTTATGGTTTGATGCTGATAAGGAGATGGAACATGAATAAAATTTGTGTAAGGTCGGACTCAATGAGATGTATACAAGCCTTGAAACAAGGTGAGTTTCCATTGGAGTTAGTTCAGAAGTGGAAAGCGGCTTATGCCTTTTATGAAAATGTTCGCTATGTACACAGCTATAGGGAGGTTAAATTTTGCAGCATATAACTTGGCCAAACGAGCTTGTTTGTTAGCTGTGAATATTTTTGAATTCTTTGAGGGTAGGCTAGATTTCGCTCCGTATGTGGAATGGATTGGTAGAGTTTATTATCGTTTCAAATAGTCTGTGGAGGTTTTGATAGCCATATGGCTACCTTAGCTTTCATATGTCTAATCCTTGTACATATTTTGCTTTTTTTAAAGATTTTTTATTGACCGAGTAAAAAAATACTTATGTTCTCAAACCCTCCTCTTCAAGTTTTGAGTCTTCTGAAGTTAAAACAATCAGGGCCATCTTAAGGGTCAGGCTAGGGTCCCCCAAAAAAGTTTTGCTAACAATCATATAGTCACCAAATATTTTTGTTACATTTATTATTTTTTACATAACATATATTTGTGACAATTATAATTGTTCCAAACTGTTTTCTAACAGCTATAAGAATCACTAAGTATCTTTTAGCTGCTGATTTTAGGATATGTAATGTCAAATTGAAAATTTACTAACCCAAAGTCTAACCTAAAAAACTAAAGAAAAAAAATCGCAGCTTTCGGCCGCCAAGTTAAATCCAAATTGTCGCTTTTAATAGTATATAAACTTATCTCCCAAATTAAAATTTTATCTCTATTCTTGACTTAATATATCACATAAAAAAAAGTCCCAAAAATTTAAGTTCGCATAGGGCATTCCGAACTGCAAGACGGCCCTTAAAACAATACCCATACTATTTCCATTAATGGTAACCGGAGCAGGTTGAGTTTGTACACCCTTAGTTAATTAACATGACTATAGGAGTATTGTGCTGTGCGGCGTGTAACCTAACGCCCGGCAGATGTGATTAGGTTTTGATGCGAAAGGGAAGATAAAAAGCGCACAAGGCTGAAGGCCATAGCGAGGTTGTACCTCCGCTGTTTAATCAAGGAGGTATTGTTGGAGGGAGTAGATTATGACCGTAGATTATAATCAACGATCATCCTTGCACAGTTACTGTATTTATATGAAAGCAGTAGTAAATGGGAGGAAAAGTGGGTAATAGAGATACAGAAGAAGAAAAAGGCACCATTTTTCAGAAGAGAAGAAGAGGAACAACAACTCAAATAACACAGAATTTCCTGAGAAAGAGAGAAAGGGAAATAGTCATTGATTAGAGAAGAAAAATCGTTAGCAGTAGCTTAACAAAAGATTTAATCTAATAACAAAAATCATCTCAGTTTCATCCTCTATTGAGAAAAATTACTCATTATCTTTGGTTTTTGCTCTGTGAATGAAGTTTTATTTCTGTAAGTCTTTCTTCTTTTGCATTGTATTTTGTTTCTGATTTATCAAATTGATTTAGTATATGTATTTGGATTTTTGATGATAAAATTCCTGTTTTTGGAATTGCAGGTTGATTTTTAAGGATTTTGCTTTGGATTTGTTGTTTCAAAGGCTTAGATCTTGAGGTAAACAAAGTCTTTGAACAAAAACAAGTT
The DNA here is from genome assembly GCA_023531105.1 of Papaver atlanticum. Classification (NCBI taxonomy): domain Eukaryota; kingdom Viridiplantae; phylum Streptophyta; class Magnoliopsida; order Ranunculales; family Papaveraceae; genus Papaver; species Papaver atlanticum. The sequence continues at coordinate 5,020,694 of JAJJMB010008334.1, forward strand.
ATTTTAATGGTTGATTTTTCTTATGTTTATGTACATCTCTTAAAAAAAAGTTTGGATTTTTAATGAGATTGTTGTATTTTATTGGCAGATATGGAGAAAGAAGAAGGTAGAAATCAAAGAGTAACAACATTCAGTAGAGTTCTTGAACCAGAATTTCCATTACAGTGGGGAAACACAAAGAGGCTAAGATGTTTTAAGATAAAAGATGAAGAAGTTTCAGAGAAATCTGATGGTGTTAGTAGAAAGAGAATCAAATCTAGAATAGATCGTCGTGTTGTGAGGACAGATAAAGAAACCCCATCTTCAATCTCCTCTCCAAATCGTGTTATTAACAACAAGTGAGTAAAAATCTGAATAAACCCATTGAAGAAATAATTCCAAAATTATAGAGACTAAATTTGTAATTTTGTTTATGTTTTTTTTTCAGGAACGCAAGTGCTGCAACCCCTAGATCCAATGGGGTAAGTGAGAATCGGAAATCACAGTCTTGTTCACCAGAAAAAGAAGATAGATATTATAGTACAAGAGGCTCACTGTTGGGTTTTGATGATAATGGTAAGATCTTCATGGAAGCAGCAGCAGCAACACCAGGAACAGAAGATAAAGGATTTGTTTGGCCTAAGTTGTTCATTTCTCTATCTAACAAAGAAAAGGAAGAAGATTTCATGGCTATGAAAGGGTGTAAACTCCCCCAGAGGCCTAAAAAAAGAGCTAAATTTGTTCAAAGGAGCTTACTTGTAAGTATCTACATCATAATCTGTTATCCCCAATTTCCATTTTTCACAAATCTAAGTATGAAATTGAAAAAACCCTAATTCTGTTTTCTAATTTGAGTGGGTTCTGTTTTAGATAACGACCGGTTTTTGATTTTGGGGTGGTTTTATGTGCAGTTGGTTAGTCCTGGTACCTGGTTATCCGATCTTTGTCAGGAGAGGTATGAAGTTAGAGAGAAGAAAACTGCAAAGAAGGTATTTTTACTCGTCAATTTGCATTCTGATTTTTCAATTTTGGTTTTAGTTTTTCAGTTTTGATTGTATGTAAGATTCATTTTTTATTTTTTTTATGATGCAGAGACCAAGAGGATTGAAGGCCATGGGAAGCATGGACAGTGATTCAGAATGAGCAAATAGATTACAATTTTTAGCCCAAATTGGTTTGATTTTTGAGCAAGGAGAGATACAGGAAGGAATTGTTTGTTGTTAGATTGTCAAAAGAAAATGAGATGTCTGTGTATTGTTAGAAGTTGAAAAGAAACCCTTTCCCATTAATCATAGAAAAATAAAATTCTCTCCTTTTTTATCTTTCAACTGTGTTCCATCTTGGTTCTGATTAGATTTGTTTTTGATGCATGGCTGTTTTCTTTCAAATATTAACGTGCTGTTAATAGTTGTTGCGGTTATGTTGAGATAACGTTAGCTTATGGGATTACTGTGATGATGTACTACAAGCCACACACACACAAAGAGAATGTGAGAGATATAAAGTTGAATGAATCAATCTCGATGCGAAGATCAGGTGATCTAATTAATCAGATTTAGAAATGGTTGCTTTTTTAAAAGATAATCTAGTCATTCTGGTTCCCAAGGTTTGGACTAATCACCCTTGGATGGGGGTGATGAGTCTCTCACCAAACACTTTTATCAAAACCAACCTACCCCTGTAATATAGCCGTTTGAGTTATCTAGGGTTTTCTTGTTCACCCAAACTTGGAAGGAAGTGATGAAAGTGGCAAGTTAATCTCTCTCTCTCTCTCTCATTCTTGGCTCACTTGCAGTTAATATTTTCTTTGGTAATTTGAAGGCTGCTGTACTGCTGTTGGTTTTCTTAATTTTTTATGAAATTGTGGAAGCTGTTTCTCAATTTGATGCTGGACTTTTGGGCAAATTCAATGTCTTTACATTAAATGAAGAAATATATGCTTTGAGAATTTGAAAAGAAGAAAAATGATAAAGGAGTTTTTGTTTTGGAGAAATTGAATATAACGTGGAAATCTTATCAGTTTCGTAAAACCTTATCTCCTTTATTTTTGTAATCTTTTGATTTAGCGGGAAAGTCTAGAACCTTGCACAGTCAAAAAGCCTGCTATGATGCCATCTCATTTTTGAAGTCATAATCTAAACCCATCAAAAAGGAGTTGATCAAAAATAAAAACAAGTCATACCCTAAAACCTAATAGTAGTAATTTTTTTTGGTAATTTTGGGTCGGATAAAGTTTTTGCCTATTAACCTTTTTCTACTAGACAACTTTCTATATTCTTTTGATACTAAAACACTTTGTATACACCGAGATCATGCTCCAAACTTTACACATACATTTTGTAACATAGCTTTTATGTATGATTCACTATTTACAAAAGGGTTTATCATTTCTAGACCTTGAATATAACTTTAGATTGTGTATTGAATGTTTTGGGACAGTAAAAATTTAGGGTATGACTTGTTTGCAATCTTTTATTTGTTTTTTCCGGATTACAAAGTTTTTTTTTTTAACCATATAAAATTTCTCTGACTATCTCAACTCATAGTCTACTGCTATATCATTAAGCTTATTAAGGTACATAGTTAATTTGTCTGATATATTGTTACAACACCTTCTAATATAATAGTAAAAAGAACTAGCAAAATAATCATTGTAATTCCAAATTTTTAAGAAAAATAGCTTTATATCTCCAATACAAAGCAAAATGGTTATTCTCCATTCCTTTTATGACATCCAGGTTGTTATTAAGGAAGGTTAGATTGTCTTGTCTACAACAATGGGCCTATTTTGTCGTTTCTCTACATGCTTTTGATTCAGCTTCTTCTGAGCAAGAACATCTCCATGTTTTTCCTGCAAAGTCATAAACAAATCCTTCATTGTCCATCATGACTATCCTATAGGCATATCTACTAATACTTTTCTGAAAAGCTACATCAAACATTATAAAGATAGAATTATCATGAACTTGAGAGTTTCCATCCTTACAACCTGGATGTACACACTCACAATACTTGACTTGTTTATGATTATCTTAGTTAATGTTCAATTCTATTTTCGCACTCACCATTCTTCTCTACTTCAATTAGAGTAAATTAAGACGATTAAAAAACAGATACATTAATAAGGGATCTTACGGAGTTTCAGTCGAATCATTCTTCTCTACTTTAATACACTATTTTGGAGAGAGATAAAGAGGGTTATAGATATGGATATCGATAAGCAAAGTCTGTACAAAATTACAACAAATTCCGATCCGAGTGATACACAATATACCGCTTATTTACTGTAACCAAATGTTAACTTGACTATCTTAACTCAACCAGGAAGGCTAAGTTTTTTCAAACTTAACGACTTGCCTGGCCTATCCGGATCCAAGTTGACTATAATGTTTTTTTACTGGGTTCAAATTCACTACTGATCAGTTGTCAACCAGTTAAATTTTTTTTATTGCTCACAAATACTTTTTTTTAGAGTATAATGATTGGCAAGAGCTCGTTCCCATATAGAGTAAGAAATTTTTGTTCGCTCTCGAATTTTTAAGTAATGAAAGTAAGTTTTCATGACTAATTTAAACAAAAAAAAAACAAAGTAAATTAAGACTGTAATCAATGAGAGAAACTAGTGTTAAGAGATTTCATCGTCCATCATCAAATTTGTTACAAAATTAACATCCAATCTCTGTTCTTACTGGTAACTCTAGAGTACCTTATCGCGAGCATACTTCGACGAAATTCCTAATGTCATCAAGTATTGCAAAAACTATTAGAAGAATCCTTCCCACTAAATAGCTTGGCGCTAGAGCCACTTAAGTTAGCCTAATGAAAGCAATGGTTTTTGCGAGTTAGGTTATTCAACAAAGCTTAATGTAAGAGTCACTCAAATAACTCGATTTAATCTTCTAGATGTAATTACATGACAACATCTCGTTTATATCAACCACGCCATGCTAATTGTTACATGGTTTTTCGACTTTTAGATATCTCTATAACCTAGTATAGCATTAGACATGTGGTCGTGTTTATTCAAATTGCCAGTTAAACAACCAAGTAAACAACACGTAGACGTTATTTGTAATATATATAACATAAATGATATGAAGGAAAAATAAAATAATAAAAATTATTTCATTAATTGAATAATTATGTCTAGGACTTTAAATCCATCCCCTGAAGGCCTGAAGTAGCTTCTATTGGCATCTTCATTGGCGATTTGCATAAGTTACCTTCTATGGATGGGTGGGTTGAACGATGAAACCGTCAAAAAAATTAGTTATGCATGTATTTACTAAAATTCATGAAAGGTTTACAAAGAAAAAAGAAGAAGAAGTCATACGACATAGTCTCATATAGAATATAATGGTAATGTCGTGAGTAAATAGGATGGTTTGGTCTTCACATACCTCTTTGTTGATGAAGTTCTCCAAATATCTTCGTTTGATCTTCATTCTTCAATCTTCGAGGTTTATTTAGTGATGTCTGATGCTCAACTACCATACTCTTATCCTAGTCCGAGACTTGACTAGACTAGAAATCATTTGATTAAATTTTAAAACCTAAAACTATTTTCCCCCCTGTTATTTACGGTTCTTGTAGAGGTAAGTTTTTGATCTAAATTTCAATAAATAATCTTACAACTTAGCTGACTAGAATTTGATGTAAGTTAAAACTATTTAATATTTTTGCCTTTGTGAGTAGTGATCTACTTATTCTTATCAATTTTTCTGCCTTCGTAATTTTACATTGGACATGTTCAATCTTGAAGATTTAATAGTATTCTTCAGATGACAAATAATCAGATATACAGTGGTAGACAAAATGACATTGACATTTTATACATGTGCATAAAGAATGCACAAACAAGAAAACTAAACAAAGATTGAAACTATGATTGTTGGAAACATGTAATTGTCATAATGGTAAACCCAAGTGACTGAATCAAAAGTTTCATATATATATATTGTAAAATACTTGTAAAATGATTGCAACTACTATCGTGTAACTTATGCTAATACACGCCACTTCAATAGCCAACTGAACCTCAAGATATACAACTCTTGAAGGCGCAAAACTACCAATGGACCATGTTACATACCATCAAATGTAACCATTAGAATCGTCATTGCACAGTGGTGTGTCTTTGGGATAATTCAAGATCTTATGTACATGGAACACATATTTTCTTTGAATATATATTTTAGTTGAGGTACTAAAGATTTACTCTTATTTTATCGGTAATTTAAAATATTTCATCAGTGTTTAAGGTGTGTTACCATTATTTTAGAAGAAAAGATATACAAATAGTTAATAAGATTATACCGATATATATAGGAAGGGTAAATTAGGAGTATAAAATCGAAACATAATTTTTTTTTGGAAACCGTCCAAAAGTAGTAGGATAATTGCTGGTTTTCGATTGGTCCCCCATGCTCCCATCGGATTTGGCCCACATCAAAAAATTTATTGTTAAAAAATTGGTGTGTGTTTATTGTTTAAGAATCCTATTATCGGGGCTGTAGGGGGCTTAAAATGATAATGAAAACCAAAACGTGGATACGAGGGGACCTAATTTATGTAAAAGTTCAAAAACACCCTCCATATATTTAACTTATTCCTATTTTCCCTTCTATTAACTAATTAATCTAATTAAAAAAAACTGAAAAAATCATTAAAAGAAAAAAACGTCGGCTCGGCTGGTTATCTTCATTTCTTCCTCTCTTTTTTTTTCTCTTCTTCTCATATTCTATTCTATTTCTTTTCTTCTCTTCTTCGTTTGAGACAATTAATCCTCGATTCAATTTTTTTTATCGTCAATTAAATTCATTGTATAAAACCATGAAGACAAAGGAAAAATCAGGGGAATCGTCGTCGAATCCACCTCCTTCTGAACACGAGAAATCAACTTCATCAAATGAAGATGAAACTGAAGATCAACAACAAGTGATTGAAGGAGATGAACCAGCCGCCGAGACTCCTGATATGACTGCAATAAGGTATGATTTGAAAAAACCACTCTTTATTTAAACGTCTGAATGATTATTCAGTTGGTTTCGAAAAATTTAGGTCTAAAAAAACAATTTTAGAAACTGCTTACGACTGGGAGTTCTTGTTTTCCTAGTCGAAAATAAGGTTTACGGTTGGGAATATCACTAAGAACTCCCAGCCGTAACATAGGCGATGCGGACGAGAGTTGAGAAATCCTAACCGCAACGATTTATTCCTAGTCTTATTATGTGTTCGAAATTTAATTCAGCGGTAGTGTTTACGTCTAGGTTTTTCCTATCTGTAATATTATTTTCTAACCATAAATTTTATTTCCTAGACGTTTTATGTGTAACGGATTGGTCGATACCTCAAAGTCCCATCCACATCTTTCAAAAAAAACCTAGTTGTATCTTCTTCTATGTTCGAAATTTAATTCAGCGGTAGTGTTCACGTCTAGGTTTTTCCTATCCATTATTTGAGTAACCAAGCCGCAAATTATGTTTCCTAGCCATTATTAGTGTTACGTCTTGGTCGATTACTAAGTATCACATCCGTAAATGTTGTTGTGTATGGGACTTGTCAATTTTTCCTAGCCGTGTTTGTTGTCACGGCTAGGTTATGTCTAGATTTCCCAACCGTATTTTCTTATTTTCTTTTGTTTTTTTGGTCTTGTTTGTCTTTAACAGAGCAAATGAGAGGAGGAAGAAAAGAACACAAGAAGTAACACCTTGTAATGACCCGACTCTACAACCTCGTCACACAAAACCATTGGTATGAAAATGCAAGGAATGCAAGTGGAGTTGGAGCTGGAACTGCTGGAGGAAGTGAAGTTGGAGTTGCCACAGGTGGAAGAAGTGAAGGTGGACTTGGTGTTACTGGAGGAAGTGGAGTTGGAGTTGCCACAAGTGTATGAAGTGAAGGTGGACTTGGTGTTACTAGAGGAAGTGAATTTGGAGTTGCCATAGGTGGAGGAAGTGAAGGTGGAGTTGCCACTGCTGGAAGAAATGAAGAAGAACCACATGAATAATAAGAAGAAAACTTGGCCGAAACAAGTGATGCTGCTATTGATAAAGGTAAATCCGTAGTGAAGGGGGATAAGAAGGAAAAGAAGAAGTATCCACTAAAAGAGACGGAAAGACAAATCATTGTTGCTATAGTGCTTTTACCTTCTAAGAAGAATGGGAGACCTTGGGCTGAGCCAAAAGATAAATCCGTCATGTTTGGTTACCAGTCATCATGAGCTTCTAGGGTCTGTGCCGCAAAGGTAATAAATCAAATCAATGCTTATGATGTGATTTTTAAAGTGGTTGTAGTAAATAAGGATTCGAACTCTCGGACTTGTGAAGATCAGAATTTCTAATTTTAATAAAATTATATACAAAAATATTAACAAAGTGGGTGAGAGGTACTGGGACTAAGTTTTTCACCAAATTCCATTCATGTGATTCAAATAATAATTCCATGCAATTATAGCTCAAATATTAAAAACATGGACTCTTATTCTTTGCCAAAGGTAAATTTTTGAAAAGCAATGACTGTAAATCACAAGCATGATGTATCAAAAATACAAAGACCAAGCATACATCATCAAACGAAATCACACCCATTCAATAAAAATCATAAATCAATTAAAAATTAATGCAAATAGTCGAAATAGGGCTTCCTCCATCGTCCCAGTGTTGGGGTTTAGCTCATCATAGTAAAAATGCTCTCAAAATATTTTTTATTTGCTCAAAAGTGGTTTACAATGATGAAATGGGAGAAAATGATTACAAACAGGATTTTGTGACGCATCAGAAGTGTCGCAGAATCACTATTCAAGAACTATAGAACCGAAGTGCTGTAAACACTGTTCCACAGTCGCTGGAAAGGAGTTGGGAACTGTCGCAATTAATAACAGTTTTCAACGACTTTCTGCCGTGGGTATTTTGTTCTTCAGTTTCTTCTTCCTCCTGCTGCTGCTGCAACTTCTTCTGCAGCGTGATTCTTCACTCCATTTCACTCCATTTCACTCCCAAAACTCTCGACATCCCTTCCTTGTACCTGTAGCAATCTATTTATACTCCTAATCCTCATTTAATCAGGCCATATCTCCCAAATAATCTTCATTTATCCATATTATTCTCCACGGCCAAATTTCCATTTTTTGATCTTCCACGCGTTCTCAGCTGTCAACCTTCCTTATTTATCTTCTTCACGCATCTCTGTAGTGCAACACACTCGAAACTCATGCATTACACGCCTCAAACTCGTGTCAAATTCACTTGAACCCGTGAAAACTTGTATCCACTGTTTTGGATTGAAAAACGTTATTAAGCCAAATTTGATCGGAAACAACACCCATACTAGCTTCTTATATCCTCTAGGAACAATCCCAACCAATTCCAACCCTTTAGTCTACCCAAAATCACTCCAAAAATCCGACTGAAAATCTGCCAGTGAAAGGGAATATTTTCCCGCCAAAAATATATTTTGAATTTGGGAAGAAAGTCACCCCTTATGCATGGTCGCCCCTTATCCGTTGCTGGAGTCTGAATAACACATGTCCCTTGGGGTGCCTTTAGTAATTTTTCTGGGGTGTTTTCAACACTTTTTTCGGGGTTCCTCCGGTCCATTTCTAGGATGCCTTTAACACATTTTAGGGGTGCCTTTAGTACTTTATCCTAGGGAGTAAAACACCACTTTTCGAGCAACATTCTTCACAAGAGCTTATTTACTAGAAAAGACATAAAACAAGTTTATTAGTGATAAAATGAGTCCCAGCTAATGTAGTTATGGGTGAAAAAACGTCACACTTACGTGCTTATCAGCTTATACAACTGTAGTGTTTGGTGAGTCACCCAGCGGCCAGGATACATAGGATTTTCTAACTAATGGCTTAGATCTTCCCACCCCTCCTAGAATAACGTACTTGATTTCCTTAATCCAATGGTTAGCAGTCTCTCACGTCCCACGCTAATTCCGTTTCTTAAAAGTGAATCATAAATTGGGTTCTCATCCTGTGTAACGGCATAACTGGATCCCTTGCATTTGGTTTTCATTGATGTTCCTGAGTAATCTTTTCCTCTTAACCTCCATATTCCATAACGGATCATAAATCCTAGATGCCTTTCTATTCTCTCTTCAGTAACAAAAGGTTTTCCTAATCAAAGTATTCCCAATTGGATTCTCTCTATAAAATGGCTAATCCGAATCGAGATCAGCATCAGATCCAATCAAACATCTAAGTCTTCTTCCCCTTGCTTCCAATTTCGTTGTACATCAACTTTCGATTCGGTTTTTATTTTTTGTTTCATGCAAAATTGCTTTAATTTACTGTTTCGGTTCCTATGAGAATTTTGTGTTGTGGTCTTTGGTTTGCCCTTCTAATGTTAATTTTCCCAAATTTCATTCACTATATCTGTTGTGGTTTTGGGTTTAATATCATTCACTACGTCTGTTGTGGTTTTGGGTTTGCCCCTCCTAATGTTAATTTTCCCAATTTTTTTAAAAATCGTTCATTAGGTCTGCACTGTATCTATTAATCCTTGGTTTTCTCTTCATAATGTTAATTTTTCCAATTTTCTTAAAAATAATTCATTAGATGTTTCAATTAGGTTTATGATGAATTTTTTTTCTTCGAATTTTCAGTTTCTGTCTAAAGAACAGACGAAATGGCATCTCATATCAATATCAAACCACAGCAGGTACCATCAGACTTAACAGTTTGCATCCCCAGAAAATGCAAGGAGTTGGACTTTATGTCCACCGAGGAAGTATATGGTGATTTTCTACGAGCAGGTACCGATTAATCCTTTAAATTATGTGGAAGCTATTGGAATTGGATCTGTGTTTAAGTTATATCTTAGGTCTATAACCTATATATTGAGTTTAGTATATCTTTTAGAAATATGTTTACCTTTCACTCTTTGTTTGGGTGTTTTATCTTCAATTGCAGTGTAGCTTAGATTATTTATATTTTATTTGTCATCTTACTTGATGGCACGGGCTATGTGACAGTGTCATGACCATGAACCATTTCACAATAGTAAGACTACAACCATAAATTTCAACTTCTTCACCATACTCTTTGTTTGTAACCTTTAAATACACAGTACAACACAACTTTAGATCATCTTTACGTCTAAAAACCAATCAACTGCATAGTCAATATTTGCTTCTTTAGTATTTTGTTTGTTATAAATTTTCTTCCGCTTGAATAACTCGTATATATCTACCATAACCATAATATTTAAAAGAATGTTACTCAGTGAGAATACGATGAATCGGTGACATAGTGCAACATCTAAATACAGAAGGTTGATTTTGTTCTAATATTGATTAGTTGTGTGGTTTGGGATTCTAGGTTGGTTCTTTTTGGTTCATTTATAGAAGGTACTTTCATAATTTTTAGATTGATTTCCCTTTTGTTAAATAGGGTGTTCTTAATTAGGACTTCAATATATGGTTACCATTTCGGTAGCAGCTACTCATTCGTAAATTTTTCCATGAGGTTTTTATTTGTGTATTGGTATTTTTCGGTGTTGAAATTATATTTTGTTGATTTGATGAGTACATAATGTTTCGTTTCAGGTTGTGGTTTTCTTAGCGTCGGCGAAAAAAAAAATGAATGGAACTAACGGAACCAAAAACCACCAAAATTGTTCCAAACCTCCAAGATGTAGCCCATTCAAGGCCGGCAACAATAGCTTCCACCTCAGCATGTAATTTCTTGAAACACCTGATCCAATGGCCTGCGCACCAAGTATAAATCTAGCTTACGAACCTTCTATGACAAGCCCATATTTGATTTTGAATGATATTTTTAGAGTGTTTGGATTGACAGATTTGCATTGAAGATTGGGCTGGGAACCTGATCCTGAGAAGCACTTTGGTCGATCCTTTGAAACTGCTGAACGGTAAGTGTTTCAGGATTATACGATTTCAATGGTTGATTTTTTTTTTTACTCACTCCTTTGAACTGGCCAATCTGTTTTGTGGTATGAGTAGTATGTTGTTGTTTGATACGATTGATGCTTACATGAATTGCTTATAAAATCCATTTTCAACGGATATATTGTTTTTGCAACTAACGTCTTTCATTATGCAGTGAGTAATTAAGTCTTTTCCTTTGCTCATACTTTACGGTATAGTTAACCAATCTCGCCCTCCACTGGCTCCATATGAAATCAAATTGGGACATTATTATTAGCATGACCATTTTATGTGTAGAAGGAAAAACCCCAAAAATATTTGAAGTTACTAACTGCCAAACATGTGTCTTTTTAATCTTTGAGCAACAGTACAATTACCACTTTGTATTATTGCGCATCCCGGAAACTTTGGTTGTTTGTCCATAATATTGATCTCAACTATTTGTGAATGAATCCAACAATTCATTTTTGATCTGATACATGTTTATTGTCTATTGCTAAAATAAGTTGATCCATTAGCAAGGGAGTGTGAAGTTTGTTTTACTAGGTCATTCACTAAGCGCAGGCCAACCTCTGTTGTTTTTGCATTTAATGGATACCATGTGTTTATATAATCTGTTCAACCATTTGAAGCAGCAAGGATTTTGGTTTATTTCAAACATAATCTGTTTAATTTTGTGTTTCTGAGTCTGGGTTTCAGTAGTATGATCAAATTTTGTGGGTCATAAAAAAAGGCATCAGCTTTATGAATTTTGTGATGCTGTTTTAGATTCAGTTTTGTGTATATTAGATTAGTGCTAATTAGGTTGATTCTAAATGGTTTATAGGTGTAGTGATGCCAAGACAACACCATTAGTTGCAGGTGATATCTGAATTCTTTAGTCATTCAATATGTAAGAGTTTTATTTTTATCTCCTTCTCTCATATTCAAGTATTTAATTTGCAGGCGGCAGTTCTTTAGCTTTTTATTGAGCGAGAGTTTTTCGAGTAACTTGAATTCACTGAAAATTGATAAATCTCAATGAATGCTTAATTTCATTACAAATGGAATACCTATTCATATGCACTTTCTATGTGCAGAGAACATTTTCAGTACCACAATGCTTGCCCTATGGTCAATGAATCCACCGCCTCTGCATCATCGTTGGGGACTACTACTGGATCCACAATGCTTCCCTAGCTAGCAGTTCCATGACTACAGAATATCTGAAGGCAACAATCCAACAAGTTCCTAAACACTTTAGCGAATTCTATGGTATTTATATGGTTTTATTACCGCTTTAGATTTTGGTTTGGTAGGGAAGGCAACCTTGGTCTAAATATGTATGTAAAATTCAAAAAAACGTATATGCACTTGGTGACAACATATTTCACTTCGAATTGCCAGATATGTACTGTAATGATGAACATAATGAACACGTGGCAAGGTTTTTCCCATTTCTGTGTACACAAAGATTCCATTTGGGCTAACTCAATGAAACGTTATTTATCATGGTCAAGTTTTACTGTAAAACTTTTACATCGCCACATTTTTTATCCTTGCAACTTCATTTGCCTAACCCTTTCGAGGTGCATTACCAATGATTATACACGGGTTGCTTTTTGTGGTAGTCACACTAATATGATTACGGTTGAAAAAGGTATTAGCATGCATAGAAAACCTGTATGCTTGAAGGCATGTAGTTGTATAACACGATGCTATTTAACGTTCTTTGTTAATCGAGGAAAACAACGGAAAAAAAGAAACAAATAAGGTTTTTTAAGACTTATCTGGTTGGATTGACGGAAAAAAAAATAAACAAAGAAGGTTTTTTAAGACTATCAGGTTGGATTGACCTTTAGTACGTAGTTTCGTCTCACTATCGTCTTTATTCCACCAAAATGTCTTTAGTAGATTTTTTAATACATCGATTGGTTTTTAGAGAATGTTTGATGTCCTAGCTTACACCACTGTGACGCACGGGTCATCCCTAGTTTAATATATGTTATTTTTATTTTATTATGGATATTTAATTGTAACAACCAAAATTTTATATTCTTTATAGTTTCCCGAAAAAGCGGTCCCTAACCTTAAGCACCAACAAGGAAAGTTTTGGTCGTTGAAGAGAGAGCATTCATATGTGGTATCCTTGGTAAAAGCTTTGGGGTTATGGTCTGGAATCGAGGCTTTGCAGAAGACCTATGATGTTGTAACTGTTTGTGGGTTTAAAGAGAGATTCTGACCCGAAACCATGACTTTTTTTACTCCCATTCGGCGAGATGACTATCACTCTGGATGATGCAAAGCAAATTACCGGTCTTGCTTTGGAAGGAAAAGTTGTGTTTGAGGGTTTCAACAATTCTATTCCCTTTGATCAGCTTTATGTCTTGGCGGAAGACTGTCTTGGGTGGGGCAAACTTGAAGCCAAAGAAGAGTTTGAGATAAGTGGCGGAACCTTGGTTAGAGATAAAAGGCCATTCAATGTACCGGGTGAGCGTCATGAAACAACTAATATGACAAGGAAGATTAACCTGGTTCGTCTGAGGGAGAAGTTTGAGGATTCTGGCCTCAAGACTGCTAGTGAACAAGTGGTGATGGAAGGAGACAGAGCTAGACATACAACTATAGCTTACTTGTTGCACTCTCTTGGCACCGTCTTTTTTCCCGATTTCTCAGGAAATAAGGTAAATGCTTGTTATTTGCAGTGGTTGAAAACTCGCAGTCTCGATCCGGAAACAAACAAGGTACTTAGGTACTCGTGTGGCACCGCCATCCTTGTTAGTGTGATGAAAAATCTTTCCAAAGCTTCTAGGTGGAACATAACACAAATTACAGGACGTGTTGCTCATATCCAGGTATCTTTTAGTTTCCATATAACAAATTATTATTTTTACTTATATATTTGTGTGTAATATCTTATTTATAATTTTTTTCCCCTAGGCATGGGCTTACGACCATTTTAAATGCTCGAGGCCTTCTCGGGATAATAATTGGGCTCTAGAGTAACCTACAGGAGGAAGATACCCCTTTCGAGGGACCCAACACAAGACTAAAGAGATGGAAATGGTCGACATGAGGAAAATGTTGGATGCTTTGACAATCGATGATGTTGTTTTTGATCCGTATTTGAAACTTGAAGAGGATGGAGAAGATGAAGTTGGTGATAGAGTATTTTCTGATGTGGCGACCTACGTAGGACATTTGTTCATTCAACTGGGTTCGTCATTTTAGATCCTCGTAGAACGCTCCGTCAAATTGGTATTGTTCAGAAAATAATACCTGAAGATTCTCGTTTTACACTGAGCATAACCAGCTCCAAATTTAAGGACAAAGATGTCAGATTGACCTATGAACCAGCACCGTCGATCGATCATTGGAATGCTCGTTCCGAAGAAGTAAGCCAAATGAGTAGAAGAGGGCTTGAAGCTTCTCATGGCACTTCCGATGCGGATGAGAATTACATGGAATAGTATCAAGAGCGGTCTCATCCTTATGCGGAAAATTTGGATTTGGAAGCAAAGTGACACTTCAAGAAGGGAGAGAGTTCAAAATCAAGGACATCAAGGAATGAAGAAAGTTATTGGAGGAAGATGGTGGTACGTATACTACTAATTATGTTTGTATATGTTTATTTATTTTTTTAATTATCTATGAATAATTAAAGTTTGTGTATTTGACATGAAAAAAATAGGTTGAACGAGTTAATTGGGTGGTCGAGGACATGACCCGTATCATTAATTCGGGTGAGAATTTAACGGTCCCTGAACAAAGATTACTCAGGGATCGAGTTAAAGGCATAATAATCCCTGATAAAGGAGGTCTATATGCTTATGAAGAGGACCGACCAAGGATAAGTAAGAGGGATAGGTCTCCTTCTTCTAGAGATGACTCGGATACTCCCTTTGATGAGCATGTTCAATCAAAGCAAGGAAAAGGTGGTCGAGGCGGTCGAGGTGGAGGTAAATAAGGTGTCCGTGGTCGAGGTGAAAAAGTTGTCCGTGCTAGAACAAGTGCTCGAGGTGGACGTGGTGGAGGTAAAAAGACTCCAATTCAAGGTGGAAGTGGAAGAGGTAAAAATTCTAGAGTTGTAAAATAGTTTGTGGAAGAGGAGAAAGATGACGACGATTTTTATGAATTTTTGCGCTCGGATTCGGAGGAGGAATCTAGTGGATGACTAAAGGAGATGTAGTGGCTTTTTAGTATTTTACTTCATGGATTTTTTATTATCTAAGACTTTACTATTCTTGTTGTTTGGTTATGGATTTGGACAGATGAATTTTGATAACTTTGCATTACGAATGAATGTTAGTCTTTTCATTTATCTAATCTAAGAACAATGAGGGAAAAATCAACATTATTTAAATTTTTGGGCACTTTATGCTAGGTCGATGCTTCACATAACCTAGCCGTAAATGCATATAAATGTTGTCAAAAAAACTTGCACATGTTTTCGGTCAGAAAATCTCGGCCGTTACCCTACAACGGTTAGGAAAACCATCCTTAATAGTATACGGTTGGGAAATACCTAGCCGTATATTACTCTGATAACCCAAAAAGAAAATGACTTCTGGTTATGGTTAGATATCCAGGTCGTGTATTTGTGTTACGGTTAGGACTCCAAACCGCAATTTTGACATAAAGTAACAACTCTGGTTTACGGCTTTGGTAGACTAGGAAGAGATACCTACAATTATACAAAACCGAATGTGCACAGTGTTAACTATGTAAATGGGGAAAATACGGGTCGAACCCACAGAGACTAGGTCGGTGTAACGTTAAATTTCATAGATTTGGTTTACCAATTTAGATCAAACAAGGGGTTGTCGAAACGACTAGATGTTTGTTATGGAGATTTAAACTAGAAAAGTGAAATGGAAATATGGATGCAAGGAGAGCTGAAAACAGACAAGTGAAAGGCACTAAGGCAGTTGAATTCACCACTTAACTTCTAGAAAATTTAGTTACAAAAATTGTTCTTATCCCTTGTAACGGATCAGCGGTGAAGATACGAGTCTTTCGCCTTTCCAAAAGGGTTTCAAAGATGGATAGTTTAGTCACAACTAAGGTATCAATCCCTAGTATTAGTTTTCTTATTAGGGTACAACTAATCACAAATTGAAAAAATCCAGTGAAGCATGAGTTGATGCAACAACAAATAATTGATCTAACAACCTAGGATGCAAGACATACTAGGTAAAAGTTATAAGTTGCAACATAAAGACTAAACTGAATCCTATTAAATTAAGCTCTAC
>JAJJMB010008334.1:5036809-5060503 GCA_023531105.1 Papaver atlanticum
AGATAAATATAGAAAATAAAGCAACTAGTCTGACAGGGGAAAGATGGTGATAGAGGTATGGGTGATGAGTACTGAAATTGACATGGAGCTTGTTGTCGATGGGATTGGAAAGAGTTAGGGTTGACAATTGACGTGAGGGTTTCGGGGGTGAAGGAGAGAATGGGGGTTGTTTTTGATGATAGCAAAAAGAAAGAGGGGGTTGGGGTCCGATTGGGTGTAAATTATGAATACCTTGTTGTGGTATACAAGAGTGTCTTTTGGGCTTAGTTTGCTCTCCATGCAATTTGAGTTCTGAATTTCGGCCCATTGATTTCTTCTTCTTGCACTTCTTGTTCACTACTGGTTCCATTCACTTCATAAATTTGCTCGCACCCCAACTTCCTTCTCCATTGCACGTATCTCCGTAAGCCGACTTGACATCTAGCTCGACAAGGCATAGCAGCTCCACTTTGTGCATATCCCATGTTCAGACCATTTTTTTCCATTCCCCTATCATTATAAAACAAAAATCAGGACAATTGCCACACATTTTACTTGCAACAAACAAGAACTACAAAATACATAATTTTGCATAAATACAAGCAATTAGTGCAACAAAATACCATAAACACCTACAAAATGATAAGAATGTATGCAATATTAGGTGCCCATCAAATACCCCCAAACCTGCCTTTTGCTCGTCCTCGAGTAAAACACAAACCTAAAAGAAAAGTCCTTCCTACACCACTGTCGCTGGTCAAAATATACCCACAAAGTTCTAGGACAAAATATAAGCTCAGATTCCATGAAAGTGATACCTGCATTCAGTTTTAGCTCACAGCAATTGGATATGTCAATCTAGCTTTCAAAGGCACAATTCTAGCACTGAAACAACTAAGGACATGTGATAAGAGTGTAAAGTGTATCTGCCTTAGACCTGCATAGCGAATGATTTACTCTAGGAAATTATGACTGCCAATTATTAAGAGATAGTTTTTAGGTTAAGAACTGAATTCAGATTGTGCTATGAATTTTAACGGATTTGAACTGATAAAATTACTGTTGGGAGTTAATTATAAGGTTATCCCGAGTTTTGTGACGAAGGGTTTCATTATTTTTCTTCAAAGATTTTCAAAAAAAATTCACCCAAATCACCATTTTTCCTTCTTCAAATCAAGGAAAATCAAGTTTTGATTTCCAAAAGATTAATTATCTGAATCATTTTAATCAGCACTAATCAAATTGAGGGTAGATTAGGTATTACATTAAATATCAGGATAAGAGGTTCTATGGGTTACTATTTCATGACCCTATACATCCCCAAAAAACCTAGTTGTTTAAAGCCCCGATAATACGATTCTTGTTTAAGTGGGCCTATGTAGTTGGTTTGATTTAGTTCTATGTTGTTTTTTTGGTGGTTTTCTTTGGTTTCTAATTAATGGCTGTATTATATTTTAAAAATCTAATAAAAATCGCGTGATGCAGCCCAAAAAAAAAAACGGCAACCTGAATGAAAAAGGAATTGCGTACACAAGTATACACTTCATTGTGGAATAATATTCCACTTCTATAAGAGTTAGCGAAATATAACTAGTTGAAGATACGTGTTGTCCAGGGAATTTAGGAGTGCCAACGGGTCCTACCGGGTCCGGGTAGTATACTACTCGGAACCGGAAACGTAACCATTAATTTTAGTTAGTTCCGGGTCCTAACGGGTCCAGTTCCGGTTCCTAAATTGATGGACCCGGAAACGGACCCGTTAAAAACCTTAATTACCCGTCGGATCCTAATATTTATCGGGTCCTCTAAAATATACTATACTTTTTGATAATTTATTTTTATATTTGTTGTGTTAGTTTGAATCTTATAATTTTCATATAAAATTATATTAAATATATATATAGTTCTAATTAACATTAAAAGTAAGAAAATAAAGGAAAAATGAAAAAAATTCAAGCGAAACTATACAAAATATTTTCATTTTAAGTAAAATTAACAAGTAAAACATAAATATTCGGGTACCCGATACCCGGCAGGTACCCGCCGGATAATACCCTTTAGGACCCGAAAACTTATCGTTTCCTAAGTCTAAGCACTATGGTGCAGGGCATCCCTTCCATATCCCTCATTTGTAGGGAAGGGAAATCACCCGGAAGGCAACCTCACTATGGCGTCCTTTTTTCCCTTCCCTACATGATATGAAAATTGAGTTTCCGTATGAATAGTGCCAAACGGATACTGAGTTTCCGTATACATCAACTCGCTGACTTGACCAATACGGCTACTCAATTTCCGTATTATAGGTTTAAGTTTACAGAACGCGCTCCGCTCGCCCATTTCTTCTTCTTCCTTCTTCTTCTCTATTTTTTTCCTCTCTACAACCCCCTTTCGATTTCAAGACTCTTGGGTGCTATTCAGGAGCTAAAATTCAATGGGTTTGATCCTTACTACCTGGTGAACTATTTCCCTTATTCAATTTCGAATTTTATCAACAAAATCTTCCAAGGTGAGTGTTTCTAATTTTAGGGTTTAAATTTAATTTGATTTTGATTAAATTGGAGATATTAGGTTGATCATGATGTCTCCTTAGGTATGTTGTTTGAAAGTTTCAGACATTGTTGATTGAATTTATCATATTTTGTTGATTGAATCAAAGTGCTTGTTGTTTATGATTGATTTTTTATTTAGATATGGTATTGTTGTTGATAATTTTGGATTGATGGATGATTAAAATTTGTATTATGTCTAGGATAGATTGTGGGCAGAGATATTGTATTGGGATGGATAATTTTGGATTGATTGATGATTTTGTTGTAATGTGATAGATAATGCGGCTAAGATATTTTGTTGCTTGAGATAATACATTGTATAAATTTTCTTAAAACATTGTTTTGTGATGATTTTGTGTATATGTGTGTTGTAGATGTACTCCGATAATTTTCAAAGTGTTATGGACGATAGAATTCTGGTTTCTTCAAAAGATCATAGTGAGCATAAAGTGAAACTCCCAACCTCGACAAATGAGAGGAGTAAACCACTGAAACATCGAAGTAGTGTAAGCAGACTTCATGA
This sequence comes from Papaver atlanticum, assembly GCA_023531105.1. Lineage (NCBI taxonomy): Eukaryota > Viridiplantae > Streptophyta > Magnoliopsida > Ranunculales > Papaveraceae > Papaver > Papaver atlanticum. Next base: position 5,039,861 of record JAJJMB010008334.1, read on the forward strand.
AATGTATACCGCAATTTGTAGATTTCCACATGCTAGACAAATTGTAGACGACTGTGGGTTTGGTTCAATTTTCAAAATACATTATCCAAAACTACAAGACAACTGCCTAACTAGTGGTATATTTAAAAGCTGGTGTCATACCACCAATACATTTCACTTCCCTAGTTTTGAAATAGAGTTTACCCCATTAGACTTCACACAACTTACCATAATTCCTATTAGCCAAGGAAATCCCATATCATTGGAAGATATGAGTACTGACCAATTGCATCATATTACTCCCGAAACCATAGATTGTTTGCTCCCATATATTGACGCGAAAGCTTCAACAAGAAGAAGGAGAGGACAATATTTTAGAGTCATAACAGGAATACAAGAAGTTAGACAAGAAGACTTAGTCAACTTGAGAAAAAAAGTTGTGAGTAGATGCAAGGGGATCAAGAAGAGTTTGATTAAAATATTTCTTGACCATAGAGTCGGCCTAGACAACGATGTTGTATTTGAGGAACAAATTGCAAGATGGTTTTTGATGTGGTGTTTTGGGAATGTCCTTTTCCCAAACAAGAACGATGATGTTGAGATTAAATGGCTAAGTATAATGAGGGATTTTAATTTGGTCAGTTCTTATGATTGGGGTAGTATGTTATGGGGTTTGAGTACTGGAGTAACGAGCGGCTCGCCTGAGTTGTAGTTCTTTTCGTATCCATTGATGGTAAAAATTCACACCCACTTGTAAATATACTTTATTTACTTGTTTATTATTGGTGACCGTATAATGCAATTAGTCGTTAATACTAACTAATAATGTTGCAGCCTTGGTTTTGGTCATATTTCCGATGTCTATTTCCCTATGTAAAGCCGGAGAATGGGTTAGTTACAGATCCGTGGCCGGAGGGTAGGTTATATGATGAAGACCAAAGAGACTTGAACAGAGGCGCACAAAGTGATACAAGTACCCATTCACTGATTGTTGTGCGTAACCAGATAGACAACTTCTCATTCAATTCTGTAGTATGGTCGTCGTGGGAGGACAGTGAATGGAAAACTAACCCCGAGGTGGTAGAAGAAAAATGAATCTCTCAATCACGGAGGGTCTTTTATGATCCTTTTGGTCACAACGCCTTGTACCTGGAGGAACGGTGTCTCAAGCAATTTCTTGGAATGACAGTAATACCGTGCAATCCTCATGATTCAACAGTAGACATCAACACCCACTACTTGCACGCCGACACTGCACTTAATCCCTTGCATTATGTGGAAGTACTTGATCATGAGTATAAGCTGTGCTGGACCAAGAGGTCAGTTGGGAAGTACTCGGGTTTAATTGTACATGAAGGAAACGAAGATGTGTATGGTACGCTAGATCCCGAAGCTTATGTATACCGACCAGCACCGCCACGAAAATGCACATACACAGAAGAGTTGGAGCCCGTCGATCGTCATCTCTTCCCATATCCACCAACATATCCGACAGCTCGAATATGCGGCCCGTATTTTAAGGCGGTTGATATACCTATTGGAATGGAGTATTTGGGACAGGATCCTAAACCCAATTATAATGTCAATCAGGGTACAGCTGTGAGTATCATATGTCCTTTAATTCTTATATTTTTTTATTTGTGAAAAAAATTTAAACTCATGTCGGTGTTTACTGTATACAGGAGATGTGGTGCGAGGCATATCAGGATGCGCAACAACAAAACAGGGCTCTACAACAATTCTATTTCGACCATACAAAGGAACTGCAACACAAAATCAAATACGGCTCAGATTTCCATCAGAGATTTGTCAGAGAGTATCTACCACCACATACATGTGAGTCATCTACCCCAGGCTAGTCTCGTGATTCGGGACCGTCGTCGAGTTCTTTTGTTCCAAACAGTCAAGAAGATTCTCTCTACCATCCTTATAATTTGTCTGAACAACTCAATCAAAGTACAACAACGTACCAACATCAGGGTAATGAACAAGATCCATGGTTGCAAATGCCGGAGCCGTATAATCGAAATAAATGAACGGATAATTTTTCAAATCCTTTTAGCGATTTTTAAAAATGAAAACGGCTAGTTTTGTTACTTTTTAACAGTTATCTTTTTATTTTATATATATGTACAGGTCATTTTCACTGTATAACAACTACTTTTTTGGTTTTGTATGTACTAGTAATTTTTACTGTATAACGGGGTTTTTTTTTTTTTTTTGAATTCAATATGCTCTCATCATATCTCTATATATAGCAAATCATTTTCCAAATGAAGCTATCCAAACATTTAATTCTATTTTGTTTTATAAAAATGAGATTCAGTAAAGAAGAAGATGTTGCTCTTGCACAAGCATGGATTGAAGCAAAAAACAATATTCTGAACACAGTTCAAGCCAGTAGCAACCAATTATGGAAGAATGTATTTGAATTTTTTGATAACATATCCGAAATCCAAATGCGAGAGACAAAGGAGGTCTTAAAACTAGGTGGAGCGTTATCAACGAGGAGGTCATCACTTTTGTCACGATTCAGGCCGAAGTTAACATACGTAATCCTGGAATGTCATATGAACAAAGGGTAAGAATTTTATAACAAATTTCTATTATTTCCTAAAATTATAACTATTTTAAGTTATGTTTCTTTTTTAAAATTTTAGAAAAGTGCTGCTTGTTTAGACTATCTTAACCAGACATGCAACAATTTTCCTCATGATGAATGTTATCAGCTATTGAAAGCAAGTTATGATACCTATAATCCCGGCGAAATATAGCTTTATCGCCAAGATGTTCCTGCATCATATGTTGATCAAGTCTTCGGATCTACAATCCTGAAGAATGATTATATTTGAATGTTTTATCTTATATTTATGTAATCTTATGTCTTTATGTGTTCCTGCATCAGATGTTAATCAAGTCTTCGGATCTACAATCCTGAAGAATGATTATATTTGAATGTTTTATCTTATATTTATGTAATCTTATGTCTTTATATGTTCTTGCATAAGATGTTAATCAAGTCTTCGGATCTACAATCCTGAAGAATGATTATATTTGAATGTATTATCTTATATTAATGTAATCTTTTATCTTTATGTGTTCTTGCAATCTAGATATGATCAGATGTTCAATCTTTTATTTAATAAAAGTTTAACATAACTTAAATTGAAATTCCACAAAATACACAACAAGATTACAACTATTGAATAAAATTCCAAATCACTTGTCGTAGTAATCACGGATGCACTTAGCACATGCAACAAGCCTTTATACCCCTAGGTGACCCTAGTGGACGAGTTATAGTCTCGTGAGGATTTACACAGAGATTTACCCACAAAATCTACACAAACATTTATTATACTTTCAATCTTCATTGGATGAACCAGATGAATTTGTCCGGCGATTGATACTCTGTGATTTTGAATACCATGAAATTGTAGCTTTCATCAAATGTGAATGCTTCCCCTTTTTCCTCTAAATAACGCGCTTTAACGACTTCGTGCTACAATAACACATCACAATATACTTATTGCTATAATTTAAAATCAAATAATTTAGCTTTCTTCGAAACAACTCTAAAATACTTATAAATTATTGAGGGGACAGGCTAATATGGCTGGCGTTGAAGATCTGTTGTTGAATAGCTATAAAATCGCATACGCCTTTTTGGATAATTTGGTACCTATCATGAATTTGTTGAAGACTTCTTCTCTTTGGATTCCCAAAATCTTGTCTATATTGGTTATATATCTTCGCCCAAAAGGTTTTGGGCTCTGCCATTACAGGGGCGAGATCTACTACTCGACTTTCGGTGTACCATGCTTTGATAATTGCCAAATCTTCAATTGGATCAAATGATCCCATGCTTATGAAGAAGTATGAAATGAATAGAAAGAGGTGATTAGGAATTTTGCAAAGTGTATGAAAATAGGTGTTTGTTGTTTGGAGATAGATAACACAATTTATAATGTCTGTCAAAAGTAGCCGTTATAAATTAGTCGTTGGGATATAGTCGTTTGAAAGTAGCCGTTGGGATATAGCCGTTATAAAGTACGTTACAAATATTAAATAAGAACCTAGGTTACTTGTCGTAGTAATCACGGTTGCACTTAGCATGTGCAACAAGCCTTTAAACCCCTAGGTGACCTTAGTGGACGAGTTATAGTCTCGTGATGGTTTACAAAATATGTACCCACAAAATCTTAAACAACACCCGGATATACAAATCATCGGGTCCGTCTTCTGGAGGATCACCGGCATTCATTTCTGGATTGTATTCAGGAATGTTAGCCATGTTAGCCTCAAAGATTAAGTAGCACTCATAACATGTAAATTATGTAAGAGTATCTAGTCGGAACACAAATTTGGCCATTTCCTCCAACGTAAAGCAAACATAAAGCAATAGGTTAGTGTCTATTTGGAAACAACATTTCAAATATCATAACTATTTATGATGACCTACTATAATCGCAGTTGTCATGTGTTGTGGAGCGTAACCATGAATCCTTCTTTGAATTCTAACGTACCTTCCAACCGCTATTCGAATTTGAGAAATCCGTTGTTGAACTTGTCGTCTGGTTCGGTTATTAACATTTCCAAACGCTTGTACAAATCCGTCGAACATCAGCGTCCATTTTTCATGGGCGGAGAGTTCTTGAACATCTTCAATAGGCAGAGTAGCAGCATTTACAAACGTCGTGGTGATTGTAACATCTTCTTCTACGGTATACCCAATCATTACTATGTTATCTTTAGAAAGAAAAAAAAAGATACAGAGGATACTAAGTGTCCTATTTTTGATTGTTTGTGTTGAGGAAGCTTATGACAATTTATAATAGGCATTGAAAGTAGCCGATAACATAGTCGTTACAAAAGAGCCGTTGGTATAAGAAAATAAAATTCAAATTATCGTAATTAGAAATATAAAAATTAATATTACTGAGAAAAAGGAAACTACATTACCGGAACTAGAACACGGCATTACTTAAAAAAATAAATGAAACTAAGCTATTAAAAATAAAATTCTAAACTCAATAACTTAAAACTAAAACAAACTTTTAATTAAAAATGGAACTGATTATGTTGTTGCCTCTCCAACTGCTTGGCCAATATAGCATTCTGTTTTAATTCAAAGTACTTTTTTGCATTTGGAGCCAGCGATTGGAGATCCATTTGCGGATCTCCATTATTTCCCTTTTCTCTCTCTCTCGATTATGTTCAATTTGTTGTTGTGTTGTCTCTGGCAACCTTTCCATAATTTGGTTTTGTTGTTGCTGACGAGGTGCGAATGTCATTCGGGATTCTTTTAGAAAATAAACAAGTTTACTACCCGCGTCACTCATCTGGGAGTCTTGCAATGATGGTGTAACGGGTGTGCTTGGTCCAGTGACCCTTTTATTAATTTCAGCTTTTTTCGAAGCTTTCGACTTGCGTTTGTCTTCTGTAAATCCACTGACGACTTTCCAGGTATTGTATTTTGGTTCGTACTAGGGGTATATCCTAATGGAAAAGGGATACAGCTAGGGATATTATAAGCGTTTGGAATTTGATTTGCAAATGGAGTCTCGACGAATTGGCTTGCAGGTGGATTCTGAGAAGATGGGGTTTGAGTATTAAACATATTTGAGAAATTTCCATGATATTGAGATGACATGGGATTAGAATCTTGATCCATATCTTCAGCTACACCTACTTGTACATTTGGTACATCTTTAAGCATGTCGTACTCACTATCTCGAGTAAAGTTTTTTTTGTGTATTTCAATATAATAGCTTCTCGCAATTATCATCTACATCAATGTAAACAACCCATAAATAAGATACGCATAAATAAAACTATTTACAAACAACATATACAACAACTATAATGAACTTATTTAGATAACATACCCGATTATTAGAGTCCAATTACGGATTACTTGCAACGGCTCTTGCAACACATTCAAAAAAGTTATCCACTTCATTCTTGATTACGCTATACCTATTACGAACGCTTTTTATACTACGCTCGTGTACATTCCCACCACAAGCTTCCACAAATTTTTGAAAAAGGATTATATAAAACTTATTCTTATCTTCAAAACTACTTTCACATAGAGCACAGTACTGAGTAACAATATGAAAATCTTCCAAAGTACCAAATCTCGCTCTATGTTTCCTTTTTTTCCTTGAGAGATTTTAGTGAAGAAAACAAATTGTAAGAAGAGAGGATTTGGGGTGATTTGAATAGAGAATTAGAGTTATTGAGGATTTTGAAAAAATGACTGTTGGGATCCGATGGTGGAGAACATAGAGCCGTTATGAATGATGGATGGTTAGGATCGGGTATGAGAGAGGTGTAAAAGAAAAAAGGTCAAACAAATAAATTTACGGAAACGGAAACTCAGTTTCCATGTAAAATGCTACGGAAACTCAATATCCGCATCAACTGCCAAACGGGTACTGAGTTTCCGTAAATCCCTTCCCTACAAGGTGGATCAGATCTGATCCACTTTGCCAAGTAGGGAAGGGATATCCCTACTCAAGTAGGGATATTGGAGACCATAGTAGTTGGCAATTCGTTTTTTTCCCTGAAAATGAGGGATAGGGAAGGAAAATGGGGCACATAGCGCTTGGCCTAACGGGTCTACCCGCCGGGTTGTGATTTTGCTATTGGGTCCAATCTTAAGACCCGAAACCGGACCCAGGGCCGGACCAATAGGGGAAGCAGGGAAAGCCCCACTTTGGGGCAACAAGGCCTAGGGGGCAACAAAATTGTTGTTTTACATTTTGGGTTTTCTCCAAAATAAAATTATTTGTAGGGGCTTATTCATAAATTATGCGATGTGGGGAAGAAACTGAATAGTTTTACGGCTAAAATGGAAGCTTTTGCCTGTTCCAGTAAAGTTGTTGTTCCAGTAAAGTTGTTGTTCCAGTAAAGCTTTTGCCCGTTCCATTGTTGGCGTAGAAAAAACAAATCGGAGCTATTAGGAGTAAAGTTGTAATATTTATCGGTCATTCTTCTTTTGAATTCTTATATATGATGATTCTCTTTATAGTTTATTATTATTGTTGTTGGATCATAGATTGATCATTATGTTAGGCAATTCTTTTAGGCCATCAAATTTTTAAATTAATATGAGTCTTTGGTTATGAGTTTTGGAGTTAGATTGAATAGAATCTCAATGAAATATCATTGCCCGTAGAAACTAAACTAAACATTAATAGTGTACTAGTGTGCTACTATCCTAAAGGCAATAAAGTAGAACAGGATGAGGAGAAAACTGTATCACGGTATTAGTAACGAAGCATCATCATCCAAAGTCCTGATTGGTACTTTGATGAAAAATTAGTAAATTCTTATAAATAATTATGAGGGCAAAAAAAATTTGTCCGCTTCGGGGCAAAAAAGACTCAGGACCGGCCCTGCCGGACCCGATCCACCCGGTCCAGTTCGGTTCCGAGTGATTTTGCTAATGGGTCCAATCTTAAGACCCGAAACCGGACCCGATACACCCGGTCCAGTTCGGTTCTGAGTAATCGGGTACCCTATGGCAGCCCTCGGATATGTAAAACAGAAATCTTTGGCTAACTTTGAGAGACAAAATCTTCAGATGCATACCTAGTTTATGAATTTCAAGGACCAATCAAGAACCGTATGAGAGTTCAGTATTTCAAGCTACTTCATTTCCAAAAATGTTAAAAACTTAAAGACCAATGCCGATGCAAAACAAAATGACCAAATTACATAACACATTTATTACTTTACATTTTAAATTTGTTTTTAATTCTTATTCCAAATCAAGATTCAGATATTTGATAGTTTCTTACATTTCAGACCAAATAAGGATACATCTCTTGGAACACCAATGCCACCAATATGGAACAGCGAATTAATCTGGGTAAAGTAAGATGTATTTTGCAGGCTGTATAGCTAACCAGAACAGACGGAACCCAGCTGATGTGTTTTGTAATGCTTGAAGTAATGTTGTTTATGTACACCAAAACCAGACATAGGATTTCAAATTTGCTGCATAGGTAACAGATTACATTAAGCTCATTATGGATGGCAAGTATGACATATTGAAAGAAGATGGATGATAATATCGTGCTACAGTATAGAACCAGCCAGGCGAAGTGCAAAAAACATATTTCAGAGAATGTCTTGTTATATCATGTATCAGCAATAGTTAACTTTATACTACGGTTATCTAACAGATGAAGCCTAATTTCAAACAAGATAAAAAAATTGACTGGGAATATGCAACTAAAGAGTACAGAGTGCATCAAAAGAGAACTTCTATCAGTATAAATTATTTTACCTATAAATTGACCAACTAGGCACACCATACGGTCCCCCAGTTGGTTGGTTAACTTGAGGCTTTCGCAGCGTGAAGCATTTCCACGATGAGAGTCTTCACATCCCTATAGAGATAAGGGAAGAAATTTGAAGAAACGTCTTTTAAGTATTAAATATCAAGCTAGATAACATTTATATAGTCAACCAAAAACACTTACTTTCTATCCTCTGCACGCCTAGGAAATGGAATTCTTAGTTTGAAAGTACTCCCTTCAACACCAGCCTTTGAAAACCCCAGAACGAAAAAAGTTAGAAATACTCAAATACAGAATGCTTAATCAATATGTATGAATAAAAATTATTGCTACAGAGGAATTTCCAAAAAAGATGCGAGGTCGACAAAATTTCAAAAGTTGCATCAGCACATGAGGAATCAAGCATCAGCTGAAATGGAAGAAATTATATCTTAAGGAAAAGCTATGTTGTAATAAATATGGATGCCCTTTATCTTAGACGGTTCATTCATTAGTAAATTTATACATGTAATAACATCCTGCTTTGTCGAGAGGAGTGATGCTAATAAGATTATAAAAACCATTGTTCAAGTGTTTATCCGAATGTAAATGCCCCATGATTCCTCAAAATCTCGTGAACATACAATAACTTAGGGTGTATGCTTATATAATACCTTCACATTAAAACCCAAACTGTCCAAGTCCAGAATGTAAGCAGAGTCCACTTGAACTTTGGTAGAGTGTTGAACAATGGCTTTTGTATCATCTGAATGATCACTGTTCATGTGTGTCTGGCAAGCACAGAGTATGTCAGAAGAAAATTTTAGGGGTTAACAAAAAGACAAATAAGAATGGTAAATCAGTAAGTTGTGTCTAGTACCGCAACAGGACTTGAGAACTGAGATATTTCATCAACTTTTGCAGCTTTGAAATCCTCTTTGTTAAACTCTGAATAAAAGAGAGTAACATGAAGAAAATGAAGAAAAAAAGCTGATAAATAAAAACAACTAAAGATTAGGAGAACTGGCAGCATTTGCAGATGATCTCCGGATTAGAATAGAATAATTGCAGCAGATAAATTCCAATATAGCACCCGTACCTCCTGATCCTAGTAAAGCAGTTGCAACTCCAGATACATAGCGAACAACTTTAGGTTCAATACGCATAAATTGGAAATCCCCAAAGTCGACCTTCAAGAGAAACACTGCACTTTTAGAAGTCCACCTTCGATGACAAGACAACAATGCAAAATAAGAATAACGTTTAGTTCAGAGGGAGGCACATAATTACCCAGAAAGCTTTTGGATGTCGTTTCAAGTATGTAGTACGTATGGCATCCCTTTCATTTTCAGACACCTAAGACAATGCATCACAAAGAGGTGTATACACACATGGAAATCCAAAACTAGCTGGCTAGAATACTAGGAGCAAAATGCTAAGGTCAACCAAAATGACTACTGAAATCTGGAGAGAGGAACATACCAAAGTAGCATCACCGTGTACAGTGATTACTAGATCAGTTCGATCTTCAGGATCCTTTGAAACAAGTAGAGAGCATTTGGCATTAGCCAAGAGGTCCTGAGTACAGTAAATTTTCAAGTTACTAAGTTATTTCCAATACTGTGTAAGAAGGCTTAACTGAAAACTTTAGTAAAAACATGTGGATAGAGAAAAGCTCCATCATTATGATACTCACCTTAGTATGAACAGCCAAGCTACTGACTGCTAGTATTGGAGATCCATCATGATCACATGCAAAGTCAACCATCGACCCAGATGGATAACCCTCGTATTTCTGCACATGAAAAATTACACTAATCACAAACTCCTATAAACATGTGAGTTGATCCTCACATGTGAATACCAGTCAGTGAAGCTTGCAAACTTTTCATTAACACAAAAATGTACTTGACACTTCAACTCGTGATTCTCGTCGCAATCTACATGCCATATTCCACCCCCCCAAAATGAGTTAAAATTGAAAGAAGGAAATAGCAACTTTAGGAAGGTTGTCAATAGTAATTTGAAATGTTATATATAATCTAAAACCACATGCAAACATCTCTCTTACAGGTATTTTTTTTCTTTTTACACGGATCAAATTAACTAACAAACTTTCGTTAGGAGCACTGCCATGTGGACTGGTTAACAATGTTCAGTCATTTGAGAAGCAAATTCAACTGCAGTACAGACGTGACATAAAAAAGTGAAGGAGATTGACACTCCACGCGTCTGGACCCGAATCTAACAGGGTGCTACTTGTTCCATCGCTGAAAACTTAAATGTTATGGGAGGAGAAAATGCATTAAGTTATATTTTCCACAACTATGCAATAACGATTGTTCCAATGACTCTTATTTACAATTCATTAAGAGAGTAGCCATATAGGGGACTTCCTGTTTAAATTAATTATACAAAGTTAATGGAAAATCCAGGTCCCAGAATGGAGGTTATGGAAAAAACAGTCACCATGAAAAAATTCAATCACAAAGTAGACAAAGCCAGATTAGTCGAGAGTCTCTAAATCGGGAGTAAAGGCATGATGATAAGGTAAACATCTGTTGCCAATGAATTTGACATGTTTATTAATACCAGGGAGAAAGTTGAAAGCATGCCCCTAACACTACGGTCCAATACAGTTCGAACTTCTTCAATGGCCGGAAGCCGAGCAGCTTTTTCCTGAATATTCCAACAACAAAACCTCTCAGCAATCCATGTTAATCTAGCTTTGAGAAAATGCCTAACTTTTGATGGTCAATTTTAACTTTTAACAAATTCGTCACAGAATAATTAATTCCCTCCCTTACCTGATGAGATTGAATCACTTGATAAACATTGGATTCGCTATTAACATCTCCCGAAGAAACTGTCTACAATGAAAAACAAGATATCAAGGGGAAAAAAAACACTGATTATTCAATTAAAATCTTCTCAAAATTGATATAAAAAAGTTTTACAACAATAATCAGATACGCTCACTAAATTCAGAGTAAAAATTGTATACAATTTAACTTAAAACTTTCCCTAGTTTTTTTGCACTTTTGGATTACCTGCATCGACCGAGATGCAGAAGCCATGACAACAAGAGGAGAACGGAAAGATACCGCAGTGGGTTTGGGAATTTGATTAAAAGAAATTGTTTTTAGATTAAGAGGAAAATTAGAGAAACCATTTTGAATGCCAAGAGAAGTCGTAAATGGAGTAACTGAACACCAAAGTGACGAGGGTTTTACACCTAGAGTTCTCATCTCTCTCCCCCACCTGTTTTTCTTTCTTTCTTTTATGGACCTCTTCTCATGGAACTAGAATACAGAGGAACCAAGCCAAAGATCTTTATTTCCTATGGCTTCCGGCTCGTGGATTGACACAGTGGTCGTGAGTTCGACCCTCTCCCCCTCCACAGATTAAATCATCTTAATAGATTTATAGGTCGAGAATGGTATATCCTGAGATAAAATGAGCCATGGTACTGGAATGCGTACTTGGGAGTTTATCCAGTGTGCTCTTATATTTCAATTTATTGGTATTAGTAGTCCACAGTAATGCTCTTTGCTTTGGGTACTTGGCCTACTGCCGAGTCAAATTAGCAACTACTTGCTAGTACTAATTCTGTGTTTGTATTTGTTAGAAATAAATACTAGTATTTCTTCATTAAAAAAAGTTACATATAATCAGTTGAGGTAAAAGAAACCATGCTGCGCTCATATGATGATCATGAGCACGGCCTACATATTATACTTCTAGCAATCTGACAAACTGTCTCACTAACTAACATATGAAACAATGCCGGTGATATCATCAACCTTGCCTCCTGTACCCTTACCCAAAATGTAATTTTCTTTTTGCGCTTCTGCGAATGGAGTTGGATTGTCGGGGTCTAGAGACTTCTTCAAGGCAAACTCTGCTAATGTCTGAGCAACTTTATTTGGGTCTATCTTTCCTCCTCTAGATGTTGCTTCCTCTTCTGCATCCACAATTATTTTCTCGATCTCACTTGTGTATAAGTTATCAAATAAACCATCTGTTCCCATTACAATCACATCTCCGGACATAACTTCTTTGAATTCCAGTATGTCGGCTGAACTGGGTCTATCAGAATATATACCACAACCAAGTTGATACGGATAGTTGAAACCATGTAGTTGTGTTGGTGAAGGATAAACGCTACATCCCCTTCTGAGAACAATAAAACCACTATCACCAACATTGACAGCACGCACCTTGTCATTGGTGAGTGTAAGAATGCAAGCGGTTGATGATCCTTGCCCGTTTGTATTTATGAATGCATCTCTTAAAACTAGCATTGGATCAGCATTAAAATGAACCTGTTCCATAATTGAGATCAATGAGTTGGACATAAGTTGTCGAGAATATTCCCCCGAATCGATCCCTTGGCTGGCCCAACCACCAACGCCGTCCGCTACACCAATCGTGTTGTCAGATATAAAATGAGCATCTTCCCCTTGAGGGGTTTTTGAGTTGCTTTTGGGTATGTAATATGATCCTGAATTCAACTCCATCATCTTTTGTTATTTAGCTATGTAATGTGATCCTGATGAATTCAGCATCCACTTAAGAACTTCAAGAGTTATTACCCACGCCCAACAGAGTTGTCTAATAATTCTCATCGATGAAATAGTGATAACACTTAACCTCCTTATATAGGAGAAAAAGAAGTCATGGAATTATAGAAAGGAATGCTAATAAGGAAACCAACTTCTAAAACCAGGAATCTGAAACGGATTCTAAAACAATGCCCTGCCAAAGCTAAACAACTGCTAAATATTAACTATTTCCTAAAGCAAAGCTGCAAGGGAACTTGATCAAGGAAAAGCGGGGAAAAAAAATACTCCCTGCTAAGTAAGTTAGGATTTCTTATGATGCCAATGTAACACTGACATCCGGCTCATCCAAGAAACCAGACACAGTGTATATCAAACGTTATAGGCCTCAAAAGAAAAACATACCTGATAGTCCTTGGTGCTGATCCAATCCCTGACATATTCCCAGCAACTTTACGTGATGCTAATAGAGACCAAATTTTTCATACCAATGATAATAGCCTTTCTACTACTTCATGCTGAACCGGACCTAGCTAGATCATGGCATTCTACTATTTTATGCTTAGTCGGACTCCAGAACCTGCACACTATTACTACTACTCGATCCCATCTTTGAATTCAGACCGTTCAGCATTACTGTTGAATGCTAATACCGACATGTATGGTCTGATCAATTACGGACCAGAATTTAGCTAGGCAGAATACACGACGTGTATGGTCATATGCGAACAATGTCGATATGTGGAACCAACTACAAGAGTCTCTACTTCTCATTAGTTGATTTATATATTCGTTCCATGAATCATCGTCACTGCTGCACTCCTGCCATCGTAGGTGGACGGTTATGGCATTAGTCTAGGAAATTAGCTACCCAGTTTTAAATCAGTATATGGGAGCTTTGAGATCAAAGCTCCCTAGTTATTTGACATTTCGAATCTTTTGCTGTTAAAAGACTTAATTACCTTTTGTCCTGATGAAATAAAATTCTTTTGTTAACTTATGAAGATGGATGGCTCGTTCAAAATGATTAAATATTTAAATTGCTCTGGAAAGTGAGTTGGCATGCACCATCTGTTCTTGACTCTATAGGTTGTATCCAAATCTATTCTTTTGTTTTCCTTGGAGCTAACATTATGGGGAAGACCTTCCTCAAACGTACGTCAGTACATGAAGAGTTTCCTCGAGCAAGTACTATGACTATGATTGTTTGGAGTTCAATTTTTTTAAATAATATAAACAGGATAATCCTTATTCACTTGCTAGTTTTGAACCCAGTAATGATTATCCACGAGGTGAACTTCAAGGAATAAAGCGGGGAAACGTGGTATAACCTGAGATAAAATGAGCCATGGTATAGGGAGTTTATCACGTCATAGTACTTGGTCACTGGTAAGTAGTCCGTGATTTTGGTACTTGGTACTAAGAACTACTACAGGTGCTAGCTTGCTAGTACTAACTGTTCAAGTCTGTTTGTATTTGTTACGAATTAGTATTTCTTTATTAATAAAGTTACATAATCAGTTAAGGTAAAAGAAAAATGCAGGTGGACATAAACCACCGCGCTGTATGATGATCATGAGCACGGCCTTTATATTATGCTTTTAGCTATCTGTCCGACTGTCTCACTAACTAACAAATGAAACAATGACGGTGATGTCATCAACCTTGCCTCCTATACCTTTACTCAAATTGTTGTCTTTCTTTTTTGCTTCTGCGAATGGAGTTGGATTGTTGGGGTCAAGAGACTTCTTCAAGGCAAACTCTGCTAGTGTCCAAGCAACTTTATTTGGGTCTATCTTTCCTCCTCTAGCCGTTGCTTCCTCTTCTGCATCCACAATTATTTTCTCGATCTCACTTGTGAATAAGTTATCAAATAAACCATCTGTTCCCATTACTATCACATCTCCAGCCATAACTTCTTTGAATTCCAGTACGTCGGCTGAACTGGGTGTATCATGATTTCCACCAGTACTAAGTTGATACGGACAGTTGAAAAAATGTTGTTGTGTTGGTGAATGATATATGTTACATCCCCTTCTAAGAACAACAAAACCACTATCACCAACATTGACAGCACGCAATCCCTGCACCTTGTCATTGGTGAGTGTTAAGAATGCAAGCGCTTGATGATCCCTGCGCGTTTGTATTTGAGAATGCTTCTCTTAAAACTCGCACTGGATCAGCATTAAAATGAACCTGCTCCATTATTGAGATTAATGAGTTGGACATAAGTTGTCGAGAATATTCCCCTGAATCGATCCCACGCTTGAACCAACTACCAACGCCGTCTGCTACACCAATCGTGTTGTCAGATATAAAATGAGCATCTCCCCCTGGGGGTATTTTGAATTATTCTTTGGGTATGTAATATGCTCCTGAATTCAACTTCATCAGCTCTTGTTGCTTAAGTACGCACTGTGATCCTGATGAATTCAACTTCAACTTTATCTTCCTGTGACCATTAATAAGAAATTAAGAGTTAACCCACGAGTCAACAAAGTAGTCTTAAGGAAAATACCAAAATTTTAAAACAAACTCGTAATGTGACTCAAAAGAAAAACATACCCGATAGTTCTTGGTGCAGATCCAATCCCTGACATATTCCCAACAACATTATTAGTCCATGATGCTAATCGAGAGCCAAATTTTCGCGAACCAATGATAATAGCATTTCTACTACTTGATGCTGAACGGCACCTCAGATTCATTGCTTTTCTACTACTTGATGCCGAACCAGACTCCAGAATCTGCGCATAAACGCTACTAGTACTGCTACTACTGCTTGACACGGAGGACTCCAGAACCTGCGCATAAACGCTACTAGTACTACTACTGCTTGACACCATCTTTGTGTAGAACTGAGACCGTGCGCTAGAGAGAATACACGACGTGTATGGTTATATGCGAAAGATGTTGAATTTAAATAGACCAAGATAATCTTCAATTTTATAAGTCTAATCGGTTTCCTAATTTCGTAAATGGGCTACCAGTTATCATATGGGCTTAAGAAGGTCCAAAGTAATGTTTTCAGGTCCAATGTTACGAGAACCTATAAAAGGAAAAGTTAGAAACCCTAATTCAGGGTTTTCATTTTTTAACTCTCCTCCACAGGTTGGTTCTCCTCCCTCTTCTCTATCTCGTATCTTCACTGAAAGTAAAATCAATGTTATTGGTGTTTTGGTATAAGATTTATAGGAGGTCACATGATTTCGCAGCTAGATCTCTAATAGCCTTATTTTGATTCTCTGAAACGTTATATTTTTTTCTTCAAAATTATCGGTAGTTAGATTTGTTTGAATTCAATATCGTTATTCTCTGTGTTATTATCTGTTACTGATTTGATTTATGTTTTTTTTAATCGATTACAGGGTAGATATCAGGAAAAAGTTAAACCATGAGGTATGTTTTATTAGAATTTCTTTGGTTAAACTTCTCGTACTGTGTTCTGATTCAGTAGTTAGGGTTTCCATGAATTTTACACATTTTGATTTGGAATCCTGTGTGGTTTTGTCTAATACTAAACCTACTTTATACAAGTGTTTGAAGATTGTCTGACTCTATAAGTTGAGACCCTTACATCAATCCTCAGTATAAAATGTTTAATAAGTTTACATGTTGAAAGAAACAAACTATAGTTTGATGTTCTGATGACCTAAATGTGTGTACATCTGTATTGATTATGCTTAATCCTTACATGCCAATGTTCTGAATTCATAACCAAATCGCACTAAATGGACACTGAATGAGTGTTTATCAGTAACCTTGGTTCTGAAATAGTTTTGTTGTATTATATGATTGGTGTTGAGCGATTTACTTGGAATTATGTTATTTTTTTAAATGAGGTTCAAGTTTTGGGTGTTAGATCAAGTATTGAAGTTTTTGACCTAACTTGATTTGTGTACCTTTTACAGTAAGCTTCAGAGTGAAGTGTTGAGGGAGGCAATCAGCCAGATTGGTACAGAAGCTAAGGATAAAAAGCGTAAGTTCACTGAGACAGTGGAGCTTCAGATTGGTCTTAAGAACTATGACCCACAAAAGGATAAGCGTTTCAGTGGTTCAGTGAAGTTGCCACATATTCCTCGACCTAAGATGAAAGTCTGTATGCTTGGAGATGCTCAGCATGTTGAGGAGGTATGTTTTGCTCTATTTAGCATTGCCTGTTAGAAAAATATATACTGTATTATTTTTTAAGTTTTGAAAGTTTCCAAGTTTAGTACTGCACTTTTCTTGGTATACGTGACAGTGTATTTGGTAGGTATGTGTAAGATCAGTTTGTCTCCATATCCATAGATCCTTAAAGAGTCTAAACCTCCAAAAGTTCAATCATAAACCTTTGGGACCCGCCTCTCTCCCTATGATGCACTTCAGTGAGGGGAATGATTTGTGTATTTTATATATAACATAATACATTGCTACTTTCGATTACAGGCTCAAAAAATTGGACTTGAGTATATGGATGTTGAAGGGCTAAAGAAGCTCAACAAGAACAAGAAATTGGTCAAGAAGCTTGCAAAGAAATTTCATGCTTTTCTAGCCTCAGAAGCTGTTATCAAGCAGATTCCCCGTCTCCTTGGTCCTGGTCTTAACAAGGCAGGCATGTATTTTTATTAAGTTGAACGTATTTGTCAATGCTGCTTGTCCCACCTTCTCAAATATGATCTTGTTGGTGCTACATCTTTTTGAAGTTTTTTGTTTTGAATTTGGATTCCGAGTGCTTCTTTTTATGCATATACCAAGTAACATGGGCATTTCTAAGTGTGCTTGTCTAATGCTTTAGGTTTTGTGATGCAGGAAAGTTTCCAACTCTTGTGACACATCAGGAATCATTGGAGGCCAAGGTTAACGAAACCAAGGCAATGGTTAAGTTTCAATTAAAGAAGGTGCTTTGTATGGGTGTTGCTGTTGGTAACCTCGGAATGGAGGACAAGCAGATCTTCCAGAACGTCCAGCTTAGTGTCAATTTCCTAGTATCATTGCTCAAGAAGAATTGGCAAAATGTGAGTTTTCGTATCTTTAGATCCATGAAGCATGTTTTCAGTCTAGTTGTTATTGAATGTTTTGACACATAAGTTTGTTTCTGTGAGAAAATGAGCTGACATTATATGCACGTAGTAAGACATTTTTACTATTAAATATTGTGGGAAATTTAATTGTTTATTGATATGTTTCTTGAATCAGGTGAGGTGCTTATACTTGAAGAGTACCATGGGCAAGCCAGTTCGCATCTTCTAACCATTGTTTTTACCAAGTATGGATGCAGATCGTGCTAAATATCTAAAGAAAGAAACCCAGAATATCTTATGTTTCTTGGTAATGCTAGTAGGAAATGTAATTTACACTTTTATTACGCATCTATTCTGACCAGATTCTAAAATTTTGTGCTATTTGAGGAATGTGGATTTTTCATGGTTGGATATCTTTCTTATCATCCCATTTAGAAGGAAAAATAAGTAGGATTGAATATCAAAGTATCGGTTATGTTAGGAGTGCTAGTTTTCATTTCTGTTAATAAAAATTAGTGTCCGCCTTGAATTCTGATTCCATGGATCTAGATCGAAACATTGCGGTGAAAATATCTATCCTCCATGTAAATCAGGGTTCCCTAAAACTGACCCAGATAAGATAAACAGAGTTACCATCAAGTCGGCCGGTGTATATGTGAAATAAACAGAGTTGAACAAATCTTAGAGGTAAACTTTATTCCTCTAAATAAAAATACCAAGAACAACCGGCTGATGTATATGTGCATGTCAGCCGATGAATCAGAATCGGATAATGTGGACAATCATATCAGCTGATTTTGGATAAATCCAGAAAATCAAAATTTCCAAGGAATTCCAATCTTTTGTGCCTTGAATTAATGAAAAACTAATAAAGAATAATGGGTTGATAGAAAAATACTTGAAAAGGTGGAACCGAAGCGGATACGGATATTCAGGATCTCCACTTTTTACTAACAAATCAAAAGTAAAAAGTTTTGAACACCTAATAAAAAACATGATTGAACGGTTAGAAGGGTGGAATAGTAGTACCGCAGGAAGAACTGTGATGGTTAAGAATGTAACTTCTTCTCTTGCAGTGTATCAAATGAATTGTTTTAAAATCCCAAAAAATATCTATTAAACTCTTACAAATCTTCAAAGAGACTACCGGTGGGGAAAGGATAAAACTGAGAAGAATAAGAATGGAAAAGGGGTTTTGAAAGAAGGCGCAATTGGGGGATACCTCCACAAATTGGGGGATATTCAAAGTTAAACGGGGTTGTATTTTCGTTAAAGGGTCAGTTTTTTTAGGCGTGAAATAACCATATTAGCCTTACCCTAATAAAAATTAAAAAGAAAAACTGAAAACCTATTTTTTTTAGTATCCCCTTCACTTTTCTTCTCCATCAAATAAATCACATAAATCATGATGAATGATTTTTGATTTAGGTTATCAAAAAAATCATTTTGAGTAGCGACGCAAATTATGATAATCAAAATGATTTGAATCAAAACCATCTAGGTTATTAAAAAAAAAAAGTCTAAATTGTATTCAGCCATTCTTTAGTCCCATCTTTTTTATGGCTGCTCTGGCGATTTCTCAAGGGATTGAAAACCAGAGTTATTCACCGGATCCTTTTGTGTTGTTCATGATTTTTTGATTTACCCCTTTTGATTTTCGTTCTCCTTTCGGTTTTTTCTTCAGTGTTTTTCACGTTTCCCCTTTTCTTTTTAGGGTTTCCATGCCTAGACGCACCAGATCTTCTTCCACCCGGTTTCAGAAGACTCGTTCTGATGTCGCCCCTCAGCTTGATGTTCTATCGTCTTCATCCCACTCCGGATTGGTGGATGTTGTTAATGTAAGGTACTATCATTGCCCCTTTAAGGGTTATGATGATTGCTGTGATGGGGTAAACGGTAGGGGATATGTGAAAGGATCGTTTCTCCGACATCTACATGATAAACATCTCTTCAGTGATGATAACAGGGCAGCCTGCAGAAATTTAATTTCCACGGATTTTGGGGTGTACAAGGCTTGGGAGAATGTTCTTGGTCTTCTTCGTATGTGGTTGTGCGGCAAATGCATGCATTTGCATGCTTGGAGGCTGCCCTGCAAGGGTAAGGGGGGTGTTGTCCATAGAGATGTCATTATCGGACCTGCAAATGGCACTGATATGGATCTCATTCATGGTTTTCCGAAACCATCTGCTATTTCAGCCACGTCATTACCAGATGCTGCACAGGATGTTGTCGTCGAGAATGTTACAAGGGTGACAGTTCTTTCTTTGGAGCTGTTGAATATGGCTTTTCAGAGACGTTTCTCTACGGTATCATGCATTCCTCACCAATGCAGGTTAGCATTTTCGAGAACTCTAAAGTTTTGCCTTGACAAAGTTTTGTCCAGTCCAGCTGACACTTCAACTTGGATTAGGCTCCTTCTTCTCCCCATTGGCACCTTACAGGTTTATGTACCCAAGTGTTCTGCCGAAGAGAAATCAGGTATCCGTAGGAAGCTTCAAATTCATGCAATTAACCAAGCTCTCTTGGACTGGAAGGATAATACCGGTTGTTAAGTTTTGATTAGTAGACTAGTCCAACAGCCTGTTCAAGTGTCGCGTAAACTGTCCGTGAAAAAGAAATAAGACGCTGCCAACTTGACAGCGTGTAAGAAGAAGATAAGTTGTGGGCATTTTTCAGCAGCTATCCGAGTGTTGTCTTCCAGCGGTGTTTCCCCTCGCAACGATTCTATTTTGGCTGAATTACAAATGAATCATCCGGCTGCGTGGGGGGGGGGGG
The DNA here is from genome assembly GCA_023531105.1 of Papaver atlanticum. Classification (NCBI taxonomy): domain Eukaryota; kingdom Viridiplantae; phylum Streptophyta; class Magnoliopsida; order Ranunculales; family Papaveraceae; genus Papaver; species Papaver atlanticum. The sequence goes on from JAJJMB010008334.1 coordinate 5,060,471, forward strand.
GGGGGGGGGGGGGGGGGGGGGGGGGGGGGGGGG